>JAPQRN010000003.1:10829190-10856177 GCA_037367275.1 Coranthus polyacanthus
TATTGTGCGCGCCCCCCCCCCCATGCTCATTTCGTTAGGTGCAAAATCAATCAGTTTGGAAAATGTGTACTTCACTACCTTGTAAAAAACGAATAAT
The DNA here is from genome assembly GCA_037367275.1 of Coranthus polyacanthus. NCBI lineage: Eukaryota > Metazoa > Chordata > Actinopteri > Kurtiformes > Apogonidae > Coranthus > Coranthus polyacanthus. The sequence goes on from JAPQRN010000003.1 coordinate 10,829,288, forward strand.
GTGCTTGCCTATCGATCACAGAGATGCAAAATCGGTAGGTATGTGAGGGACAGGAATACTGGGATCACAAAAACCAATCAAGAGTACATCCAACTGATATCCTGCACTGAGGAACTCTTTTTAGATTGGCGGCCATTATCTCTGACTCTGTTGAACTCCTCCTTTTGCCAGAAATCTTGGTGCATCATTTTCCCTCTTTCCACCAGTCACTAATACATGCTCTTCCAAGTTCAAATGGACGTTTCCCCTGTGCCTTTCAGCAGCCAATCACGTCATTTAGTGGCTTGCTTTGTGCTAATTATCATCAGGTTTCAGAGCTAAACTGGCACAGTTCAGAGGCCATATTGGATCCAGTCTTGATGATGAGTCACTGGCCAAGAGGTTGGCACCAAAATGGGTTTTGTCCTGCGGTTGGATCATTTGCATGAAGAAACCAGCAGGGTTTGGCTTTAAAAGACCAGGGTCACTGGAATAATAAGAGATTCACTTTTCCTTTTAATCAATGTGGTGTCCTGAGGCTGTGTGCAGAGCTGTTCTGAAAGAGTTATTGAAAGCGCTTTGCTTTATGTACTCTGCTCATGCTGAACATTTCGCTGACAATCAGCAGTATTGGATCAGAGCTAGATACACTCGACCCCATCTGTGTGAGCATTAGATACCATGGATTCGTCTGCCATTGGTCATTCCCACTGTTTCCACTATTTTTCAGCTGCAACCCACTGTTTCTTGTCTTTTGTGTTGCTGGTGAAATCAGAAGCTCGCAGAATGTTAAATATAGATTCAGTTCCATAACCCATCAACAGTTTTATCATCAAAACATGATATGAATTTGTTTTCCATGCACAGAAAGGGACAGAGCTACATTTCACAATGCAATAAAGTTTAAATGCGGGTAGGAAATTATGAGATACAGGTATAAGCAATGCTTGACAATATTTGATTGCTTGTCATGGCATAAAAAATCCAATATTTTGTACCTTTGATTAGCATCTACAAATTCATGTCAAGGCCTTACACTGTGAGAAAAACTGTAACAGTATATTTGTTTAATGTCTTCACCTCTGTGTAAACCAGTCCAAATCATTATGTTCACATGAATAATTTACTATTATTCTGAATATGACAATATTCCAAATTTGATACAGGTCATGTACACAGCATATATTCTGTTTGGATATTCTGATTTAGGCTGAATTTTAACAACAACAACTTAATTATTCTGGTTTTAAGGAGCCTTCTTTGGGCACGTATACTGAGTCTTTGGAACGTCTTAATAACTGGGGTTTTTACTGCAGTTTGTGATGCGTGGCCTCTTGCCTGTTTATGGTCAGTTCTGTGCATTGTACACAAACCAACTAGCCAACAGTTTGGCAGGATGGAGGAGAGGTGCAAGCCCAAAAGAAAACTCCATATTTCTGGTTCACATCATGTGCAAATATCGCAATGTCGACCTTTTCAAGAAGGTTTGATGAAGGAATGAAAGAGGGAGCTTGGGTTCCCATGGTTGAACAAGTTTCCCACCACGGAAAACATCCACCAGTCCAATCCTGTTTTTAATCAGAGTATGCACTGCTACATGTACAGAGAAATATTTGTAGAATATTCGTTTACATTTGCCCTGTAAACAACTTAGTGGGAATATTGTCTTTTTTTCCCGAATAAGGGCATGTAAACATAAATAGATCTTAATTAGGACAAGACCTCATGCTGGCACCGAAAGAAAGTCTTGTGTAATAATAACAAATAAAATATAGTCAATAGTAATTTCTATGATGTTAAAATAGGTTTGATTATTAAATGATTTAAAAGGCTAATTAACAGCATGCTGTGACAAAAACAATTCCTTAAAAATTCCGTTTGTTTTCAACTTAACCACGAATTGCAGCAAAACACCATGAACAAAACGACCAATAAATTGGAAATAAATTGCTGATTCAAGTAGGACATTTGAAACTTATGGCAGCTGTGTCATCAGTAATGTACCTTCATTCCAAGAAAGCTTACTTGTGTGATTATTAATCAATAACAGGTAATGCAATAACTCCAAACTCATGCATACCCCTTGCAGATTGCATAACCAATATTTTCCAGTATGCAAACATGCATTTTCAAACTATAACAAAGGTTTCCCAGCAATTTTCTTTTTAACCTTAACCTTAACCACAGTGGTGTGGTAGGTTATGGCTCTGCCAAAGATTTAGTGTCTGCTAATCATCTCACATGATAAAGAAGATCAAAATGGCATGTTGTATTTAAGATGTCACTTTAACGAGCTTGCAGTGGAGAAATGTGATGTTCGGGTTATTTATATCTACACTTTGTTCCATTCCACAACGTTTTATGAGGCTGTGTTGGTCATGTTGTCTATATGTCATGTACTATACATTGATTTTACATTTTGGAGGCATGATCCCTTTGTGTTTGTCTGCGTATTCTCTCTCTATGTAGTCCACACAAAGCCACATGTTTAGACAACAACAACAACAACACCAGAAAACAAAATAAGCAGGAAATCCTCTTAGATCAGCCTTCACTTTTTGGTAATTGCATTTTGTGAATTTACCCATGGGCATAATTCCAAATTAATGTTTTGTTTTTTTTTTGTTTTTTTTTACAGTTTCCTGACTTACATTAGAAGCTGTTCTTTTGTAAAAACAAAGTGTCATTTCAGTGGCATTTTCAAACATGTTGATTTTCAAAAGTAAACTTTGCTAAGCTTATGCAATATGAGGATTGTCCTCTAATGTCAGATTTTGTTTTGTTTCAGTACGCCAATTTATTCCAAACTGAATGTGCCTTTCTTCAGATTGTGTTTTTAGTCATGGTTCTACTAGCACTAAAACATTTGTTGCACATTGTACCACGCATACAGGCACACATTCCATTATACAACTGTTGCACAGTTGGTGTAAAATGGCATGTTTTAGGATGTTGTAGACATCATTCTTTTGCAAGTACCTGCGGGTTTCAATTCAAATAAACTCACCTTAGAACACCTCAGCACCCCCCCCTTTCAAACATATTGCTCTCAAATGTCCTCTGAACATCCCCTGGGGGATGGTAGCACCCCCGTTGAGAAACACCACATAGGATGTTCATCCTTCTTTACCACATACTGTATTCGTTTCCTTTGCTGAACTCAGCGCAGCTCCCTATGGTTTTGTATGAAAGCTCAGTGTTTGGTTCCGTGTGCCCATTCAACCACAATGTAGGTTTTGCAGACCAAATGGCTCAAAATAAATGAAACTGTATGTCTGAATTGCTGACATATTCTTAGCAAGCCAGGAAATATGCATGGCTTTGTGTCGCGTTAAGAGAGTCTCTGAAGGACTTAATTGTAACCCAACAGAAGAACTGCTGCACGTGGGAACCACTCTGAGAATAATGGCTGCTTTAGTGAGAACAATTCAGCCGGTAATTTGCAATGCAAGTTGACGTGCTGCTATTTTATTGACAACCCCGCAAGATGGAGGTAAAATCAAAAGAAAGTAAAAAGGAAAAGGAATGTGACATGTGATAGTGAGAAGTTCATTAGTTAGGCATTGTTTTACTGGATTGAAATGCATTTGCAAGCAGAAATCCCCCACAACCCCCACACGACATCTCTCCTCGGTTGATAGTCCCTGTAGTTTGCCACACTGGGCCACTATGGACTCAGGATTGATTTTAATCAGGGCTGTCACTGGATCAATGGAAGTTTATTACCCCCAAAAGGAGCACTGGCAATGAAGCACTGCCCCCTGGGAAGTGTAGTTTCACCAGCTTTCAGCATCCTAACACTCCTCGGGGAGCATCTGGTATGGGAATTGCAGTTTTTTTTTTATCGCGTGTAGTAAATCTCATCGTTATTCCTCCAAATTGTGATGGTTTGGCCAACATTGGTGTCATGAAGGAAAATTGAGAGGAGTGCCGCAGCAAAGGATATGTTATTAGAGGAGAATACATTTGCCAAATGCAAAGCAATGGGGCCAGAAGTGGATAGACAAAAGGGAATGGAACAGCAGAGAAAGTTTATTTATTTGTGCTCACAGTGCCATCAATATGATGAAACAGTCTGTTTCTCATCTAATGTGTATGTGCGTGCACCAGGCGTTCTTTTGACAAACAACAAAGCGGAAGCTTTTACAGCGCAGCATGTTATATTAGAGCCATTTAGAGAGACTGCTGGAGCCCACTCCTCTCTGCTCCCAATACACCCTGGTTTTCAGTTGCCCAGGTGACCACTGCATTGCAATGATTAATTGCACTTTGTTAATAAGCAATTCCACCAACAACTGTCTGGCAGAGCAATTTGAGCATACATACATAGATACACGTGTGTGTGTTGGTATCTGCATGCGTACACACATGTTTTCATGCGCCTCCTTGCCCATTGTACATGATCATATCCACTTGGGGGTTAAACAATTACAAACAAGTGAGGTTTCTCCCCAATATCGGCCTCATCCCTCATTGTCTCTACCACTAGTATTTGTTCATTGATATATGAGGTGAACCTAATACTGTTCTCACCAACCCAATGTCCTGATTACAAACAATTATTCATTGTTACTTACAGTAATAAAAGGCTAATGGGGCCTCATAAATCTACTTGCTTGTACTCCGATTCACTCCCAGAGGGGGGTTGCCAGTGGGCTCACTGGGGAGCAGAAGACTGGGTGAACATGCTGGCCAACGCCAATGTCAAACGTCTGATGGGCTTCAATCATTTAGGTCTATTTGTTTGTGACACATTTTGTAAATTGTATTTGTAATTTTGTTCATCTCTGCAAACCATGGATACATAGAATTTCAGCGTTTCTGAACCAAAATCATGTTCCACTAAATTAAATAGCCAGATACAGAAACAACAGTAAATTAAATTTAACTAAAATTTTTAGCATGTAAACTGCTATTGGCGCTTATGGCACTTTACAACCATGTCTCTGTTTAATGATATTTTTAGGTTAAAAATACCAGGGCTTGATTTGATTCTGAAAAGTCTGCAAAGATGTGAAAATGACATGAATTTAGTAATATTTAAACCAAACCATGATCTTTCCCTAACCCAAAGTGCTTTTATTGTGTAAACCAAAAAACCTACGGGAGTCAGGATGTTCTCGGTGCTGGATTTTGTATATCTCGACCTCAACCACTTCCCATTGTGGAAAGGCACGAAACGTCTGGTGACTGGTCTGGTTAAAACTATAACACTGATACACATATATCGAGAATGTTGGTAAGTACGTATTTTGGGTTGGGAAACACAGAGATTATACAAATCTGTGATTTGCAGGAAACACAGATTTGGTGTTGGTTTATTTGTCAGAGCAAATAAGGTTTTGTTACAGAAGATAAGCAGACAGAATTAGGATGAATGCTACCAAGGATGGCTTTAAATGAGAGGAGACCTTGAATGTGCAGAGCTGGATTGGAGAGCATACTGAAAAATGTAATGTTGAAGGTAAGTTTGATGCTTTCAATTGCATCCAATTGCTGATGTTGTAGAGACATATGGTTAGCTCATTTCAGGAGGAAACCTTTTGATGTGCAATGGAAGGAAATGAAAGGAGCTAAAAGATCTCTATCTTCTGAGCACATGATTTATGAAGCCTCCTTTCACAAACACAGAATTGAATTAAATACAGGTATCTTATACAGTATGTTGTAGTATGGAATTTTGTCTTAATTTCAATGTCTTGATAAGTATGGGAAACAGAAAACAGAGTAAGGAGCTTGATGTTTTCGAAAACAAGAAGTATGATGTTTGACGCATGATAGCATACTCAGTCAAGACCTAACAAAGAGTACATGTTAACAGATGGATTTTAAAACCACTTATTTACATAATCAGTGTCGATTTGTACCATAGACTGTATAAAACAAGTGGACATAGCCACTGTTTAGTTTGTGGAGTACCATTTTGACTGCCGCAAATTTTGGCTTTTTGGAGCTAGATCCAGGGAAAGACCAAGGGGTGGAACTTTGTAAGCTAATGCTAACGTAATAAAAACATCATCCACACTGCTAACTAACATTTTAAATGTCACCATGGACTTTCAGTTAGTTGATAAATGGCAACATACAATTACATTAACAACAGTAATGTCAACTTTGTTTGCTGTATAAACACTATAATTAGCACTATCTGGCCTAATTAGCAGACAATAACAAATTAATGGTAACATTAGCTTATGTAGCTAGCACATAAATTATGATAACAGACCAGGTATTGTAATTAAGTACTGGTAATCCTCATGAAATATCTGCATAACAAAACCTTTTGACAGACAATTTTTAACCACAACTAGAGTAGAGCTGTTGTGTTTATTGAGGAACATGTTTTATTAAATAAACAGAATCTCCTAAAGTCCCCTCAGCAGGCGAGCGAGCTGTCAATAAAAGACCACACGGCAGAAATTGTCTTTTAGTTCATTTTCCCTGAAGGGAAATTAAAGCAGACTTGTCCGCGGGGTACAGAGCCACTGCAACACAATACCTTTCACTAAAAGCAGCTATGTTCTTAGTTTTGCACAGCTTTAATACAATTTAAATGGTTGAGTTATATGAAAATGCCCCTGTACATGAATGGATAAATTAGCTATATAGTCCAAAACCATTTTTTGTACCAGGCTGTAAACTGGTATTTGTGCTGTAAAGTTTGGCATTTTGACATGAGGGTCTACATGGATTGACTCACTTTCGGAGCGAGCCTCAGCGGACATTCGAGGACCTGCAGATTTTAGCACTTTCTCAGTGGCTTAATTTTTCAGTCCTGGAGGTTGCCACTTGATATGTACTCAGATATCAAATATGGTTTGAATAATCTAACTAGATGTCTGGAAATTTGAGCATGAAAAAGTAATTTGGAAATGAAAAATGTGTCAGTACCCTGTGAATACATACTTTCCTCATCCCATCGACCTGTCTCTGACTCAGACTCTCCTATAAATTAAACACACACATCCACATACAGTAGGAGCTAGATTCCAAGACTACCCTGCAACAAGATGGCAGTGTTAGCATGACGCCTACCCCGGTCAGTCGTCAAGGGCAACTCCTTAAAATTCAAGCTTGTCTTTCTCCCTCACTTTTCCTCCATCCACCCAAACTCCTCCTCCACAGCCAGGGTGAAGCAGCCTGCTTTTGTTAACAGCATTACATAAGTGCCTGAAGAGGAGCAAGGGGGAGAGAGGGGGAGAGATGGAGGGCACAAACACAAAGAAAGAAGGGGGCCAAGACTGAACAAAAAAAAACATCTCATGTATATATTACACAGATAATCCTTTGTAAATCACTTATTATGCGCCTTTGTAAAACAGGGATAAAATGATTAGGAGGCCATTTCAACAGAAACCTCCTTGTACCCCTCCTAACCAAGCCACACACACAATGACACACATGCATTCCAGCACTAAACCGCCGATGATTGCCAAGAAGCACTTAGCATCGCACTGACCTCCGTGTTTATTGTAAGGATGGAAGGGAGGATTATCGAAAACATACAGTATAATCGGGGTGCAGATGGAGGGGAAAGAGGGTGCACAGTGTAGATGGATGGATGAAGGCACATACTTAAGTAATTTGTGAAAGCAAGACTCACTGAAGGAAAAACCTTTGATGGACTGCATGTCCAGCACTTCAAGGACAGGTTGGAGCTGAGAAGGGTGGGAGTGGAGTACCTGCGCATAGGCAAGGAGAGGTTATAAGTGGGGGTTGGTGGGTATGAAGTGGGGAGGATGCAATAAGTGGGCCATTTGATTCAATCTGTAACGGGCAGGTGTGTCAACCCAAATGCAGCACTTTAGAGACCAGTAGCGTACAGAGAAGATATTAAGCAATTGACAGGAAGGATTAACAGGCGACTCTCTGCTGTTTCCTTGGCACCGAGTGGATCAGCCAGCAGCGGACCCGGGAAGGTGGAGCGGCCATTGCGTGTGAGCTGAGGCGGAAGAGCATCGAACAGAGGCAACTGACACTCACGTAGCTGAGCCGCTGCTGCTCGTAGGCGGCTGGCGATTGCCATACAACCCCGGAGGTGCGAGGAGGCGCTCTCGGCGTCTGGGACGGAAGGCAGATGCGTTGTCCGGGAGGGAGGAGAAACACAGAGGTCAGAGATGGAAGGCAGGTCGGGTATCCAGGGAGCAGGGGAGAATCAGCGGTCGAAGAACGGAAGGGCAGGTCCAGGGTTTCGGGCAAGAATCAGGCTCGAGGGTTGGGGGCAGGCAGGGTCAAACGCGAGCAGTCCGTCCGGGAAGAATCGCTGGAGAGTCAACAGAATCCCGTGCTCACTCAATCTGGCAATGAGTGCGCGTGGGACTGGAGTATATGTAGGAGGGAGCACAGGTGGTAGGAATGAGTCTGATTGCTGTAGTGAGGAGGGGGTTACCAGGTGAGGATAATGAGGCCGATTGCAGGGAGTGAGGGAGGAATGGCAGAGCGTGACACAATCGCATTCCACGTCAAACACATTCAAACGTTTCATTCTGCATCGTTTAGCTCAGCCACAGCCAGACTCTGTGACTCCCACTTACACCGTTACGCCATGATACATTCTGACTCAGGGAAAGCCTACTTACATGTGTTCACATGAATACACACATAGATGCCAGTGGCACCAATATCCATCAATATCATGTGATAGGTCCAAAATGCTCACACTGATTTCTGTCTGTGACACCCACAAAGACATACATGCAGACACAGAACTGCGCCTGCCTTTAGCTGGCCCATTAACCATGTCATGAGGGAGGAGAGTCGGGGGCAGTGGAGTGTCTCTTATTCCAACAATCAATCATACATTAGCCAGGTAGCATATCCAGCTGAGCAACCTGCCAACCAGACAGGAAGAGGGGAAGTCACAGCATAACACAAGGGAGCAAAGGATAATAATATGTGAACATGAAAGCAGAAACACGCATTTGTGCTCTTTTTAAATCAGATTTATAAAGCATGCGAGGTTTGCTTTTGTCAATGGAAGTCATTAGCACGACTGTTGGTTTTCACGTCTCTTTCTGGTCCACCAGTCGTTGGACCTATTAATGAAAAGAACAGCATTGTCAAAGTCCTCCATCATCACTGGAGCAGCCACCCTTGCGCACAGTCTTTACAAATGGCTGAGTCTATTTATAGCATGCATTGTGTGTAGTGGAAATTTTATATTTCATATTACTCTTGAGCTACTTTGGTGTTTCTGAGTTTATTCTTCAAGCACCAAGAAACTTTTCACTTTGTAAATCGAGAATTCTCTTCTCTGCGCTGACTCCCACAAACACATACATGCTGGGAATCACGGGTAAGCTATTGTTTTCTACCATCCACTCAAAAAAAGTTTCTCTCCTGTAATCACTGTTCAGAATGGCATGCGTTGAGAGTTTGACATGATCCAGACTTCCACGTTCAGCTTCTGAAGGTGGAACGCGTCTCGTTGTTCACCTAAAATTTAAAGCGACCTACCAGTTAGGATTTGTGACCTCACAGATATTTTGGTGCCAACTGAGATGAAATATATACCTTTACAGGTACAGGTATATTTGCCTAAATGTTAAACTTCTCAAATGAACTGAAGTTGAGGGAAGTGGAGGAGATGTCATTTTAACAATTTCTAATAAGGTTATTAGAAGCGTACACTTTTTTCAGAAGAAATAAGCCAGAGTCCACTGTGTAGAATTTAGTGTAAAGGTTGTTATCATAGATGTAGGCACCCGAGACAGTTACTAGCTCAGAAACTGAGGAGCTAATGTCGACAGACAACCAGCTCCAGGCAAAACACTGATTCCAACACGTTAATGCACGTGCAAATCTTACATATTAAGCCTTTAAAAATATCTGAGAGGTTAAATATTTAGAAAACATCAAAGAACTTTTTGATAGTTCTACCATAATTAATGTTTTTCAAAATCTACTGCATACTTTGGCATGAATTCAACATCTTGACTGTCACTGTAAAACAGTGTGAATACTACGGTTTAGTACAGTATAGAATAGTGTAGAATGTAACTGCACAGGCAGGGAGCTGTTCTCAGGTTGATCTTTATTAACGTGCCTGTTCATTTATTCATGTTGTGTTTTATTCACCTAGAGACACTCGTTCCGTAATGACCCTTTCAACCCCGCAGCTATCTCTGTCTGCCTCTCATTTTTACTTGTAATTTGCTCTTCTGTGTCAGGAGAGGAGCAACGCTACATCAAAACATCAAATCCATGTTGACTGCAGTTATATAATTATTCAATGTATTCATTTAGACAAGGGTTATTTTGTGCGAATACATGCACTGTGTGTATATTATATAACAATAACCACTATTTACGCAGACAAACTACTCAAGTTCCTTGTAGAGAAATTCAGTTTTACATAATCAGCCACAGTGCGCACACTTTTCCCTTTAAAAATGAATGGTCAGTGTTTTTGTCTTGATGGAGCTCATAAAATCATGATGCTTTTCCAGACATTTTTATTAGCTCCCCTAGCTAGCTGGTGACTTTATTTATATAATTAAGAGCAAAAGACAGATCCTTTGAAACAGGTTGGTGTTGCTGCTTGACTTGTCCTGCTTTCTTGCATCTCTGTGCTGCCATGCAAAGACAATGACTGGCTGTAACTAATACTGCCGCTGTGAGACATATGTAAGATTATTATGGTAACCACTATTTGGCAGCTACTTGCTTTTTTTGTTTGTATTATGTAAAAGCACATGGGAGCTCAAATCAGTTTGGGTAAGGCAAACAAAAGTGAAGTTAGTCAGATCTGACCTGCTGTGTTGGAGAGATGAAAACGAGAACATCATCATGTCTAAATCGTCAGGTTTAATTTGGATGCTTGGCAAGAAATGGGGTGTACTGTTTGGGACAGAAACTGAGGTTGTATCGTGGGTTAGGGTTACCCATCCTTGAGTCTAATTGAACATTTGTGCCAAATTAGGAAAAAATCCCTCAAGGCATTCCTGAGACGTCACATTCATAAGGGACAGACATGAGGATGCAGCGACCTTTGACATTTGACCTCCAAAATGTTCATCTTTGAGGCCAAATGAACGTTTGTACTAAATTTGAATAAATTCTCTCAAGGTGTTTCTGAGATATTGAAACAAACATAGGACTGGACAGACATGAAGTCAAAGCGAGCCTGACCTTTGACCTCTGGCCGCCAAAATCTTTTCAATTCATCCTTGCCTCCAAGTGAACGTTTGTGCCATTCTGTCAAACCCATTCCTGAGATGTCACATTCTAAACACAATGGAGACCGACGGATGGACAGACACACCTACTTATAGAGATGCACCGTGAACACATCTGAAAACAATCCGATCAGAAGGCTGACAACTTTGACACGTATCTGGAATGAAGAAATCTACATCTAATCCCAAAAAGACAGAAATCACCTTTAGGAAAAATGTACTGTCTGTGTAAATTTATTGGACGTGACCTATACTGCAGTCACCTGCCATGTCGTCCATCTACACACTTGTCCTTGCCCTACCCTTCCCCCAACTTTCATGAAACTCGGTGCAGTACCATAAACTATTGCCCCAGTCAGTGTGGCTTGGCACAGATTCTTTAAATTGCTGCAGCTCTTCAGGCAGAAGAAGAATATATCCTTCACAGTGCAAATATGAGTTTACCCAATGGTTTATATTTACTGCCATTAAAGTTAAGCTCTAAGAGATTGAGTGTACCTACAGGAGATCATGCCAGGAAAACCCACCTGCTTTCACATTTATTTTTTTTTTTATTTTATGTCTTCAGTTTACTCAGCTGTTTCTTTTATTTCACCACTTGTGTACACATGAGTAGGAACACTGCACTCAGCACCACAGACAGCAATACACACTTAAATGGGAAGAATCGGGATTCATGTTTACTTTGCTGTTTTTCTGACATACGAGGGGATTAAAAATACATGATTCTGTCTTTTTTTTTTTCCTCAGCAAATCAAAAAGTTGCCACCGCTGCATGAGCGACCTTCCGCGAGGCTAATAAATACATGATGTAAAGTCATAAAACTCCACTTAATGTCACAAAACAGATGCTTTTATCCTATCAACAAGTAAACAAAATGTGTGCGTCTGTGGGAAACAGGTGGAGCTCTGCTCACTGAAAGATGACATCACAGGTTTGCTGCTGTTATGGAAAAGGGGAACGCGTAAATAATGAATAAGTGTGAAATGTAGTAAGAATTTCATCAAGCTCAACATACAGCAACTTTAGAAATTAGTTACAAACTACCCAAGCCTGTGTTAATGGGTCTTGGGAAAGTCATGACATGGTTGAATGATCGAATATGATTATGTTAAATAGTAGAATAAAGAGCCATCATTGTATCATAAGTGAAGTACTGATGCATGAGGTGTTAGTACTGCTTTTTAGTGCTTATAATGGAAAATAAGCATCCAAATATGCCATGATGTGGAGCGATGCCGGTCTGGTGACATCATTATGTATATGAATTAAATCAGTGACTTGTTTTATTCAGTCATCACACATAATACAATAAGTAACAGTAGAGACAGTATAAAAAACAAAACAAAACAACAGTGTGCGTATCACGCAGTGACTGAACAGGCTCAGGCAGAAGCAAAATGCTTATATGCCTGACTAGATTCTTGTCAATTTAAGCCTCCAAAAAAAATATCAGAAAGAAAAATCAACTATACAACAAAATCATTCACACTTGTGACCCTCAGCAATAGATTTGTAAATCTTTCTTTTGAAAACCAAAAGTGAATGACACATTTTTAAATCTATAGAGGCATTGTTCCATAATTTAACCCCAACAATGAAAATGCATCTCCTTCTGTACAATACACTTACAAATATCTTTCAGATCATATTTGCTCTCCTGTATTGAAAGTAACTTCAGCACACAGTCTTGGAGTGACTTTGATATTGCTCTGAGCATTATTTGAATTATTCTGTACTAAATTATTACATCTCATAACATGGGAATTGAAAAAAATAGATTAGTATGACCGTAGTAGCTGGCCTGACTATTGAATTTATAGTTGTTTTGAAGTTATAGGGTCAAACTCCATAGTTGGAGGAGGTCAGGGTGGATGATGGTACATTAAACCTGTGGACATGAAGGTACGATATGTAGCATATGTGACCAAATTTCCTAATGGACTGCAACATCCCTTAAAAATGTGCACGTTCCCAACTTTATGAGGGTTAGACCAACTCGTTTCGGCACGTGGCCTTCATCAGGGTCATCACAAAGTGCATAGGCAGCTGTATTTACACAAGACATGAAACATAAAAAAATTCGAAAAGATAAAAACTACAAGTGCTGCTGGAGTCTCTGACCTGCTACTAGTTTTTTTCCTCGTCCACACACCTTGGAAGTAGGTGACGTTGTGCCAGAACCTTCCGTTTTGTCTCCACGTTCCCAACTTCCTCAGTTGCTTCCGTCCATGATAACAGCCTGTAAACTCATTTCTATGCGGAGGACACTAAATTCCTCACCGTCACTCCTGAGTTCTTCAGCGTCTCTCTTCTCTCTCTACAGTGGCATGAGCGTGCAGCACGAGCTACCTTTAGAAATGCAGTCAGCTAACATGAATGTGAGAGAAACATACCTTGTTTATGTTTACTGTGTGATTTAAGACAAGTATACTGTTTCTGTTTACTTTGGAATAGTTTTATTATTATTTGACATGGAGGGGGACCTTACATATTTTATTTTTCATTATCTTTACTGTAGTTCATTAAGGCAGTCAAGGGGGTGCGCCTGGGCAATAGGATGCATTGTTTTCATAGAACCTGTAGAAGAAGAGAGTTTTTCTCGTTTTTGATACTCTTTGTTCCGTGATGCACCGTGAATGCCACACGTGTATCCCAGCAGCAGAGGCATTGTAACGAGACTAGCTTTGAGTTCGAAAGGCAGAAATCAAAGTTGTTCACCTAAAGGTAAACCTCAGTGTCCGTTTATGTCTCTGGCTGCAACATGAACAAACAACCATCCCCCAGCACGACACAGACGCCACCTGAGCTCACGAGCATGTGCATGCATATTGAACCCTTACGTGCGGGAGATTATATTTTCAAACTTACTTTTAAATCATGTACATGCCTTCGTTATTGTAACTATGATGATGGTTATCACGTAACATTGTTATTTTGGTATGAACTGTGTTTTTTTTTCCCTCCTCTTAACCAAGTTTTAGTGCCAAAGCCTAATTAAAGGCTTAAAGTTGCATGAGGCAGAAATAACTCCAGGATTTGAAAACACACACCTTCCTTATGCAGCACTGTCCTCTCAGTCCAAATCAAAAGGCTAATGACCTGCCACAGGTTCATGACGCCATAGAAAAGTGAAGACAAAATTTTAAAATGTAACATTATCTGTGTTTTTTTTTTTGTGGCATTTCTTCTGTTGCCCAGAGCTGACATTTTGTGCAATTTCTGCTGCCTGTAGAGGTGCTAATCCATCATCTAATGAAGGCCCTAGACCAGCAAATTTGCAAACACTCGCTGGAGTCACTGGCAATCATCTTATTCTGTCAATTAGGTATGAGGATGTGAACTGAAGCTCAATACAGTAATGTACCCCTAATTATAAAACCAGGCCTCATAAACTTGCTTCCTGTTTCCATTCCATTTTTTTAACATTAGATAAAGCCGGAAAATGTTGAGCAAACACAGAGCTCATTGCGATGGAATTTCCAGTGGACACTCTGCAAGGATGCTACTTGGAGCAACACGCTTTACTCATAACATGTTTTTTTTTTTTTTATCATGACATTGCAGGTTCAATGGGTTGTCACATACACAGTAGACGCTCTACGAGCCGTGAAGCTGACATTGTTATCGTAATACTGGTTTTATTATGCTTAAACATAGTAACGACTTCCTTTTCCTGAGGCTATTCAATGCAAATATGTTATTTTAGTAAGTTAGTGCACTTCAGAACTGCAAATAATATCATGTTAAAGAATAATGTCTGCTGTAGTTATTCCATAGACCCAGCCACATGAAATGACTTGTCTCAAATTATGAAAATGATAACCTGGCATTAATACCCACGCTTGCATATTTCATTGTCGTTGTCACACTTAGAATAAGTCTGCACCTGCAGAGACTGTTACTGCAGTGTCTTAAAATGGTGTTTTAAGCAAGAGAAACAGGCAGCAGCTGGCCTTCAAAACCTTTCAGGCTTAAAAACTGCTTTCCAAAAGAAAAAAAATAGAGAAAGTTTATTGTAAATATTTAATTTATACTGCAGTCAGCCACCATGTGACAGTGCTGTTTAGACAGATTTTCTTCCTTCTTTTTCCTTGCGCCTGTGAGGTCATGAAAGTCCTGCTGCTGTTGCGACCGAATGTTATCCTCGTCTAATTCACCAGTCTGCCCAACAAAAACATGTTACAACATTCTTTTCTTCTTTTTTTTTAATATTTCATGACCTACTGAACACTGAGTAGGAAATGCATTCAATGTGTGTGCAGTATGTTTTTTTTCTGTGTCACTGAGCACACGCTGTGATTCTTTTTGAGTCCGGCTATTAAAAGATACCACATGTATGAATTATGGATGGACTGTTAGAGGCTAAAATTGAGCCAAAATGGAAGTTTCTTTTAAAAGCTGGAGCTGGAGAGTCAGCGTCATGCGCTGTACAGACAATATGTGTAAGGTATGAGTATGCTCAGTCCTTTTATGTTATACTATTTCAGTAACTCTGGATTAGGGATTAGAATTAACCTTTATTTTCTCCTTTTGAAGAAACGTGTCTCCTGGGCATTTGAGAACACAGGTGACACACCAGCTTCTCTCTCTCTCTCTATTGACATTCAGTAACACATGACTTTACATGAAACCAATTATCAAGGACACAGAAATACCCTGAAAATGTAAAAATAACAATAATATACAGTTTAATCAGTTTAAACGTGCCTTCTTTTGATAATGTCTTCTGATTCCTTGCTCTTCCTTGCGCTTTTTTTTCCCTCTCTCACACAAAATCTCAAGCAGACTTAGGACTAAGGGCCACGGCCTTTACCTTTTAGTGTTTGTGGTGCTTATTGGAGCGTGCTGTCTGTGCCACGGCCCGGCTCTCAACAATGGCCTTAGCAAAGATCCCATTTAGTTAAGAGCCCATAGAAGACCTGTCTGGGGGCTAAGAGCAGAGTAGCAAAGAGGGAAGGAAGAGAGAGGGAGAGTGATTGAAAGAGCAGACTGGAGGCGGGACTAAGATGAGTAACTAATACATGGGCTCATTGGTTTATTGGTGAGTGGAACCTAAATGTCTTCTCTGGTTCCTTTATCTCTCTCAGACCTTTGTCTCTTGCGTTTAACCAAGAGATAACTACCTCACTCACCAAACTATTAGTCACGTAATACCTCGGATCAACATCTTGCTCTCATGAATCTAGCGTTTGTCGCCTACCTACCTTGAAAGACCAGCTCTCTGGCTCCCAGTAGACCGAGCAATCTCAGTCTCATCTTGATTCCCTTTTGGTATTGTCAGAATGATGAAAATTGCAGCAATTCTTCAGTGAGTGGAGCTCTCTAATGGTGATGGGTGTTTTCTGCTGGCATGAAATTGCTAACATATCTCCTAAGGGGCAAGATCAACCGTCATCACTACTGTCACAGCAGGTGTTAATCATTGCCTCCCTCAGCCGACGTTGTGGTGATGAAGTGCAACAAAGCCTCGTATTTCATATGCCATAAACGCTCAATTAGGATCATATCTGGCAAGGAAAACTCTATAGTACGACTAGGAAAGAGTTGTGCACGAAAGACCCTCTTAAAGCAGCACAGAGTCGGTTCGCAGAGCAGCAGTATGCCCACGTTTGGTAAGAAAGTATAAAGCAAAACTGCTGGTTGTTAAGAAAATGACTTTACCTTTGTGATTTGTATTTGCAGTATGTAATTATCATGCTCAGCAAGAGGCCTGAAAATGCAACCAACAATGTAGGTTTCTGCAAACCACAGTTATGTATAATAACATGTACTGAGGACGAACATTTATGCAAACCGTGGATACATACAATTTCAGGGTTTTTGAACTGAAAATACACTTATATCAACATGTTTTCATAAGTGTGTATCGGCTTTACAGTGTTTTAATTGTTTGTGGCAGTTTTGCCATTTTAAAGGAATTGAATGAGGTTATAATAACAACATGTCTTTCAGAAACAACAGCAGCAGGTTCATGCACTGAAAGCACTTGGTTAAATGCTGAAAAGCCAAAGCCCTTTTACTGACTACCTACTAAAAACATACATAAGTGGGAATCCAAACTCCACTCACCCCGACCGGTCAACCGCCCACCCTGAGCTTCATTCTGTCTGAGGTTTTTGCTTCCGTTAAAGCGAGTTTTTCCTTCCCACTGTGCATGCTCACCGGGGAGTTGTTGATTTTTTTTTCTCTGTAATATTGTAAGGTTCACCTTAATATGTTAGGTGCCTTGAAATGATTTTTGTTGTGGTTTGATGTAATATTAATACAACTGAATTGAACTGAACCCAGTCCATCATTCTGTACACCCACTACTCCCCCAAACCAACTCCTGTCTAATTAGGAAAGTCAAATAAGTCGCAAATCCGTTGATGACAAATTATGTTGAGATTTTTTTTGCAACAATGGGTTGAGAAAGCCCACATCCAGTGCAAACATTTCATTCAAAACATGAGACCTGTTGTTTCTTTAGAAAATGAATATATAGATTTACTCTAGGCCAATTTTTAGTTCAAGTTTGTAATTATCATGCACAGAAAGGAGGCTGAAAATGTTTATCTCTGACCACCATTCATCACAATCAATGAGGAAAATCAAACTCATGCTCATGCAGTTATAAACAAGGCTGAGACTTGGGAAGTTAGTGTCCATGGCTGAGCAACACACTTAACAAAATACTTCTTTCACAGGTTTTAAGATCGAAGAACCAGCTGGGGCACGACAGAGCAGCCTGCCCAGCCGAGAGCAAGGTAGACTTAAATCATAGCTTTTTTTTTCTCCTGGACCTGTTTGGCCTACAGTCAGTCATGATGGATGGGGCGACAAAGTGTGGTCTGCTGTGGGCTTCAACTGCTCTTAAATGTATGGGCAGGGGGTTGGAGAGATGGGATGAATGGAGCAGACAGAGAGATGAGATGGAGGGGCCGCGGAGATATATGAGAAGAAGGCCAGGGAGAGGTGATAGATGTCTACAAAGAAGGGCGAGAGAGGGAAGGGGTCGACGGGCAGCGATGACCACAGAGAAGTTATCCTGGAGGTGGGTCGAGGGGGGCCTCGGTCAGACTGTGATCTGTCTCTGTCAGGTGAAGGAAAGGCCTTTCTCTTTCAGATAATCCTGAAATGTAACGCCACAGCTGAAGCTAAGGGTGGTTGTCTATAGGGATGTGAAAATGCACCTTTCAGTCAATGCTACCCTGCATTTGTGTGATTTATAGCAAGTGGGGAATTGAACCTGGAAGCTTCCTGATGAGCCTCATTCTGTTCACCTTCCTGCCTGAAGCAAAAGAAAGAAAGAAAGCAAGAAAGACTAAGTCAATCATTTCTGGTTTAATTCTCTGTATTTGGACCATGTAATAAAGAGTTCTGGTTTTAGTGGTAAGTTTTTCCTTTAACTTGTTAAACTCTAACTTTTTTTTTTACAATTTTAGTGCTAACAGACAGCTCTACTGTTGTGAGGGTTCTGAAATTACACTAACAAGACTGTGAAAGGATTTTCTTACACAACTGTTTTGTGAAGTTTAGCAGTATTTAATTACAATACCCATCCTATGAGCTTAACGTAGCTACGTTAGCTAATGTTAGCAGTAATTCTGTGTTGCATTGTATAGTCTGTGAGCTAGCCTGATTAGCCTAATTATTGTCCTTATACATTATGCAAAGTTGACAAACGCAACTGTGTGCGATAACATAAGTAGCTGAAATTACTTGATGGTGTTTAACATAACATTTCCTAGTTAGCAGTGTTGGCGGCCAGTGTTTCACTCATCCCCCCTCAGCTCCACTCTCTTGTCTAAATATGGTCACTTCTGGCTCTATAAAGCATTGGCTAAAATGCCAACCTCAATGCTTCAAACCAAACCAGTGGGTGATGTGATTGCTGGTTACATCCGCTTCTTTTATACAGACTGTAATATATACATAACAGGAGGAGAGACTGAAAATGATATGGTTAAATAGAGTTGAGATGACAATATATTACTTTTATTGGGGTAGAAACAACAGCTCAGAAAATAAGAGGATTGTTGCATGTGAGAGAATAGGGTAGTAAACTAAAGGATGGAAAGAGGAGGTGGCATTGGGAAAGAGGAGGGAGGAAGGGATGGGGGAGCCAGAAGGGAGTTTTGTACCAAGGAGCACTATCATAATTGTCACATTTGATCAAGGAGGAACTCTAGTTAGCTTCATGGACCACTGCTTTTTTCTAAGCTCCCACCCCACTGAGGATTCACTAGGCTGAGCATTAGACACACGCTCACAAACTGGCGCATACACAGCCAAATTTATGTCGGCATTCATGTATGCCGCTTCACGCAAACACACACATGTGCAAGCGTACACTTAATTATCCTCATACAAGCATGCACATATTAATATTCACAGAAATGAAAGAATTACAGTTATGTGAGAATGTTTTTTATGGATGCACCTCAGCAAAACACCACGTAAACCACAACACTTGACTCCATCTTAATTTAAAATGTAAGCAGAGAGGAGATGCATTAACACAGGGAATAGAGGATTACTACCGAGTATCTCTGGAACGTGCAAATGGAAAGGAGGAACAGAGAAAAGACTGAAGTTAGCACACTGTCAAACTTCAAAGCGATTACTACAAACAGGGATCAGAAAAGGAGAGGGAAATCCTAAAGGCAAGCATTAAGTATGGACATTTAACTGTGAATGTAGATTGTTCATGGACTGCTAGATGGGCATGTGTCCTGCAGGGAAAATACAATTCAAGCCAAATACCTGTTTAGAAGTACCTTTGTGTGAGCTGTCGTGGTGAATGTGATTGATTGAACCCCACTTTTTCCCCTGATTGAAGCTAAGTGAAAAAAAAACAACAACTTATAAACAGCAATGACACTCCTAAAGCTTTGGCTTGCCCTTACTTTGCCTGAAGAAAATCAAACATCTTACTGTTCAGGTGCTATTTCATCTCTTATTCAAACAGAGGCGATGCGATTTTCACACAAAGCAGGTTTTATAATTACAGAGGGGAAGAGAAGAAAGTTATACTTGTTTTAATGAGGTACGCAGCAATAGAGTTGTGGATAGCTGCTGGTGTTTTCTTTGATGCAGTTTCTCGAAATTAAACTGGACAGATGCGTAAGTGAACTGAAAGCCTGTCGAGGTCCTCCGCGGACACCACGAGACACTCAAGAGTACTTTATTCTTGAACCATCTTGTTTTGGCTTCCTCTGTCCTTTTTATGTATTATTAAGTATTTATTTAATATTGTTTGTTTTTTACATCTATTATTTATATAAGAAGGGAAATTTATTGACAGAGGTAATGTTAATCTAGGCTATTTAAGTTTAATTTCAGTTGATGCTCTGCACTGCAGCACATTGATCTTTTTTTTTAAAACCAAAAGCAATAAAAGTAGTTAACTTGTTTACTGTAAATGCATTGCATGCTGGTTTATTTTGTTACTTCTCAGCAGGCCACTTAGTACTGTGTGAGTTTGAATATTAAAGTGCACTGTAAGATCACACCACTCTTGGGAGTTTGCTACCTTAAAAGATGAAAAACCACAGAGGGGTAAAAACATGCCAGGCTGACACTGGTATGATAAAAGCAACACAGCTACAACTAGTAACTGTCAGTAACTTTGATCATTTGCAGTTGGTGTGTGAACGATCAATTATTGGCTGCACTGATGTGATGATGGGGCCCGCAAATCATATAAAGGCAAGGTTGACACAATTTCTGAAACGAATGAGGAAATTGGCACAACATTTTTCATTATTTGCAAAACAAGATATCGAGCAGACAGCCATCATAAGACATACACTCCAGTGTGAGGATTCTCACATTGACTCTGTCCTTCTCGGATTAGTGCCTTGATGTTGTAATCCTGCTTTGAAGATTTCCTCCACTACTTTCTTCCTATATTGTCTGTTCAGGAACACTCCCTCTGGCCACAGCAGATGTCTCCTAATCAGGTCAAGGAGCCCATTGACTTGTGCTGATGTTCACATACATGGTATATCTTGGATATGTTATGCATAGGAAATATAAATCTTGACCTAGCTGCTTCCTCAAGCATGGCCACTGGAGGTACAAGTCATCTCTAGTACTGGGAAAATGATAAGGGTAATGTAGATAACATGGTATGGGAAAAACATTTAGTCACGTATTTTAGCTTAATCAGGAAGTTCTGTTGGAAGGCTTATAGTTCCATTACTCAGCGTAGGACTTCCCATGCTGATGTGCATGTTTGACCTCACCTTAAACATGGTTAGTCTTTTCCAAGCCATGAAATAGTTCCCATTGAATCACGAAATGAAAGCTAACAGCTAAGAAAGCCAATGTTTGTGCAAATGAGCTCTGACTTCCCAAATGCCTAAGTAAAGTATATTGATGTCCAGAAGAGCTTTGTAAAAGCCTTTATTTTTTAATCACTTTGTTTTCAAAGGGAAAAATGGTGCACAATTGAAATGGTGCATGGTCAAAGAAATTCCCTGCTGCTTAATAGACCCGAATCACATAAATATCTTATACAAAGAAGCTCTCACTCTCTGGGCTGTCCTGAAATTGCCTAAAATCATTGAGTGCAAGAGTGTGTGTTTGTACTGAGTGTAGTGCTCACAATGTATGTCTGTAGCAGATACTGGTGGAGCTCTCCATGGTGCTGAAGTCTTCCAAAGGTTTTTCTTTTAGATGTATGATTCCTAGACGTACTTTGCATCATTTTCATCTATTTTTCATTACACCACCCGATTTAGCTTTCCTTTAACCGTTTATTTGGAATTCCAAGTTCATTGTTAGAAGAATGACCACAAAGTAGTCATGTTTGCTACTCCAACAACCAATATTTATTTATATTTAGTCTGATGGCCAAGCCATCTGAATGTAAGCAAAAACACAAAAGATTTTCTAAGGGCCTTTGCGAAGAATGGCGCACCCTACTTGAATGGCTTGGTACACATAAGAGGAGGTATATTAATGGAAGTATAATAGATCCAATATGAATTTGTAGCATCCTACGTAAGTCCAATATATCAAGACAGAGGTGTGAGGTTAGTGTCATTAATACCCTCTGAAACCCACAGGAGCTCCTATGATGCTGAGTATCATGCTGGCTTTAGTGTGCCATAACTCTGCAGTGGTTTAAGGTAGAGACATGCTGTTTTTTTTCCCTGTCAAAGTAGATAAATTGGGCTTTCCAGCCAGCCTTTGTTCATTTGAGCCATTTACTTCCATCAGTGAACTAATTCATAAAGGTTTTGTACAACCACACCTTTTGCCTGGCACATTTCCTAGTCCATCTGTACTATGTATATCAGTCAGTGCTCATCCACCGTCTTCATCTCTGATGTATAGTGATGTGTCTGAGCTGGGCACTCCTACTGGCTCGTTTTCTGAAACAAATGAAGAAATTGGCATGAAGATTTCCTCAGTGTCTGATTCAGAGGTTTGGCTTGATTCAAAAATCTTCTATGGATATAGAGAGCTAAATATGGTGTAAATGTAATAATGGAAACAAAAGACAGAAAGATATGCCAAAGAAGGTGTTTAGTAGAGCTGAGGATTTGAGCTCATATTTTGATGTTGATGCTGATCCACGAGGACAAATATGCTATTTTGAAATTACCCATATTTTGGTGGACTTTGGATTCCACATCTGTTGTTTTTTGAACACGAGGACACTGACATTTTTGCAGTCTATAATGATAATGTTTTGTGTGTGTTTACCTTGTAAGCTGATCTTTACATGCCAGGTGTAAGGTATGTAGGTATAAGCTGGACGTTTCAAATCACTCGAGAACATGTTGTATTGAAATTATGTTTTGTTATTGTGTATAGAACAGAAAAAAAAATAGCTATCAAATAGACTATTTTATATACGGTAGTTATTTTATGGACTAGTATGCTCTTTTATAGTGTGTAGAAGTATTTATTGAGTGATATAAACAATTAGCTGATGATGATGATTGTTGGGATCTGTAGATTTGACGATACTGTAAACAAAATGACAGGACAAAACACAAAGTAAATGGAATTGCCTTAATGTGTATCTCAGAGTTTAAAAGACTTAAGACTGTGCCTTAGATTTAGAAAATGAAAGTGTTTCTAAATTAATGCATGTATGGCACTCAAAAAGAATTTCATTCTACTTTACACAAAGACCCACATTCTGTTTACTTTACTACAGTGCAAAAGAAAAGGGTTGATGCACCTGCAGACCATTCTCATTGTAAAGTGCAGGGAATCATTCATAGTCTTGACAGTGTGATTATTCTGTCCATGCCAAGAATGTTGCAATAAAAGAAAAAAACTGTGTTGAATTCGATGAAAAAATTCCACTTTCTACTCATGCTTTTCTTCTGATGTGCTGCCTTGCTGGCTCAGTGATACATGAAGATGTGAGGGCGTCATCTTTGAGTGATGTTTGCATACCATCCTGGACATTTTGTATGTAGAGGTGACAAATGTGAGAGCATTATCTGTTGTGTGCTTTCTATTAGAATAGCCAACCTTATCAGAATCCCGTTTTCCAATTATTCATGGGGAATGATAAATTATAACGAGAGATTCCTATCAGTCAGTAAGTGTATTGAATGTGGTAAATGCAGATTTTCTCATCAATACATGCAGCTGCAAATTTGGTCCTGGTGTCTCGTTGTACTGCTAATAAATGAGCGTGATTTGCTGATTATTCTTTCACTTTGGGGACCACAAATTTGACTGTCTGGAGAATAGTAAAACCGTTGTCACTGAGAGTATCTTACAAAAGGTGTAAAAAAATTCCAGAAATATCATATCCTCTTAACAACCACCAGGCCACCCATTTTGGGGCCAGGGTTTCATTTGAGCCATTTTCAAATGATGTGAAGGTGTTTTATCCGCATGCTAAACGCAGAAACCCTGTGTGAACGACCCATGGAAAGGGAGGATGTCACAGCTTCAATAAAAGTCAAGGGAATCAAGCAATGTCCA
Organism: Coranthus polyacanthus; assembly: GCA_037367275.1. NCBI lineage: Eukaryota > Metazoa > Chordata > Actinopteri > Kurtiformes > Apogonidae > Coranthus > Coranthus polyacanthus. Next base: position 10,853,390 of record JAPQRN010000003.1, read on the forward strand.
TTGGCAAATACAGTACTGTGTGCACAGACATATGCAGTCGATATAATCAAGTGAACACAGAAGAAATAGAAAAAAAAAAAAACTGTTGGCTCACTTTTAAGTCAAACTTATGGATTTGTAATAGGTTTGGTGGTTAATATCCAGTCTCTGACATGCTATAATTTGGTAGACTCAGTCCCATGATAGCTTGTTTTTTTTTTTCTCCTAGTAGCTGCTGTATTCAATGAGCCCACTGGTGAGCAATTTTCAAATCTGGGTTGTGAAAGTAATTGTCCACTTTTGTCTTCAGAGATATTGACTTCATTTCACATTTCATTTCATTTTCACACTGTGCTCCACTCTCTTTCTCTGCATCTGACTGCAACTTTATGACCTTCTAGTTGTGTACTGTTCATTAAGAAAAACAACAACTTCAGTCCATGTGAAAGATTCCATCCCCTCCCCTCCCCTCCGGTCCGGCTACTGGTGAGGTCTTCATTTAAAGAAAGAATATATTAACCACATTATTAACAATTCAGGAGGTCTAATTGGCAGGAAAATGTCAGAAAATTATAAGAAGACTGATAAATGAATGATGGATTGATATACGGATGACTGGCAGTGTGAAGAAACGTCCCAATATAGCGTCTCTCGCCGAGCTCTCAAAAGAGGCACTTGAACTGTTTAATATCCCTCCACATTTTCTCATCCATATGCAAAAATATGCAGCAAGGTGCTCCAATCTATACGCACATTATCTAGTGCATAGGGCATACCTGCGATGAACGTATCTGCATGTGCTCATATGATTTAGCTGATATCGGAGACATGGGAATATTGAGGTGTGATACATGTGTACAGTCGGTGTGATAGGATACAAGAGCTCTGAAGTACACAAACAAAATGTCCTCTCCATTTTAGAATGTTTCTGGAGCTGCGTGTGACTAGAGTTGTTCAACTCTTCCAACTTTATATTTTCATCCTTTGAATTGAGAGGGAGGGCTTCCTACACCGAGGCATCGTGTCGAACGGTGGAACTGCTTGTAGTACTTTATAGTAAAAAAAAAACAAAAAAAAACAACCCCCAAAACAAACAAACTTGAGTATATGCGACCAAATCCGCGGAATTATCCTTTAAAGAGTAATGCGAAATTGAATAAGCTCGTGCACTCGCTGTATTTGGAAACTGCGCGTGCTGACGTCACTACGGGGGTTGGAAGTGGGGGTAAGAAGAGAGAGAGAGAGAGAGAGAGAGAGAGAGAGAGAGAGAGGAAGAGAGAGAGAGAGAGAGAGAGAGAGAGAGAGAGGGAGGGTGGGGGGATCCGCGGTGAGCGCGCCTGACAGATCCCCGGCGGAGGGCAGCGAGGGCGCGCATCTCTGTCCTCCGCTTGTGAAGCGACTGCAGGGGAGCCAGATGACCGACTGCGAGCCGCTGCCTGTGGATACCTATCCCAGATGCCTGAGCGGGCGAGAGCCACAGACACGTTTCACTCTCTGACAGGGAAGATGAGGCAAGAGGGGCAGCGAATGGAGTAAGAATTGCCGCTTGTACGTTTTTCCGTTCTCTTGTTTTCTGCGCTTCAGATGAAGAGCTTCTTTGGACTTGGGAGTACCGGGCATCAGTAGAAAAAAAAAAAGAAAAAAAAGCCCGTTCTACCACTCTGCCCCTGCTGCTGCGGCGCTGCTGCCCGTGAGCACGTCCTCTCGCTGCTTTGGAATATTCAGCGTGCCTATATGCGCCAAACCATGGAGCTTATATGACGTGGATTTAATTTTTTTTGATCAAAGTGGACATCTACAAAATCGACGACCCTCTTTTCTTTTTTTCCATTTCTTGCATTGCTTTTTTTTTTTTTTTTTTGCGTTCTTCTGTTGGGTTCTTTCGTTTGATATATGGCTACTTTATGATTTCATGTCCTTAGCGGTCCTCCCTTGTTTTTATTTATTTAATTATTTATATATATATTTTTTTTTTCTTTACTCTTATTCTTTCTGGTCCGCTTCGGAGGCGCAGAAGTGGGATGCCTCGCAGAGAACATTTGTGGGGAGAAGATTCCGCGCAGCAGCGAGGGTGAATGAATGATGGTCTCCCTCTCCAACTGAGACCTGCCATGGATGGGAAACTTAATTTGTATCCACGGAACCGATCCGGGAATAGCCGTCGCATTAAATAACTACTGCTGACAGCGATCAGGTAAGTGTTTTTATTCACTACGTTGTAAAAAAAATAAATAAAATAAGAAGAAAAAGAAAAGAAACGTTGGATTGTTTCTTTGCGCCATGCTCCGTACCTACTCCAGATCGCTTTGCGGTCTGCCGGCATATTTATTTATTTCATTCCTGACAGCGCTCTGGAAAGATCACACTGACTGAATGTTGTCCAGTTTCTTGGTGCATAAAGATTAGATTAGCTGATGCGATCGCCTTCCCAGGCTGAACTATACTATATAAGAGTGAAGTGTATGGTAGTCATCCGAGAGGACGTGTGATCCGTGAACCTGAACGGAAGTCTCGGTCCGACAAAAAAAAAAAAAAAAAAAAAAATCCCTAAATACATTTTAGCAGTTGAATTACAGCCCATTAGTTGAGCACAGGTGGACAGCAGCCTTGAATGCTGAATCCCTCTTTGGGAGACACAGGGAGCTGTATTATAGCCTCTAAATCCGCTGGCAGACCTGTAACTTTGCGCAGTGGCCAAAAGAAACACACACACACACACACACACACACACACAGTACATCGTGCTCGTACTGCACAGACACTTTTATTTCCACCTTCCATACTAGCTCTCTCCTTTCCATTCTCGTGC
>JAPQRN010000003.1:10856511-10868856 GCA_037367275.1 Coranthus polyacanthus
GGGGATTATGTGTGCCTGAGCAAACAGGGTGCAAGAGGCGCAGAAAAAGGAGACGCATCCTGCATGTGTGTACGTGCCCACGCAACAGAAAGCCCTTTGAAAGCTACCTGATTACGCACTGAGGTTCGATTCATTTGACAGCGGCGTCTGTCGCAGTGCCGCCTGTGCTGCTTCTTACTTTTACCGAAATGATGAGTGTTTTACCGACTCCGAGAAAACGCTTTCTTCAGACGCCTGCCTTCTTCTCCCCCGGTAGCGAGCAGGTGGCCCCGGTGACGCTGAGCGGGAATGACAACCGGGAGTGCAAAGGAGCCTCCAAGCATCCTCTCTCTCTGTCTCTGTCTCCGTCGCTCTCTCTCTCTTCTACCCATCTGTTGAGCGTGCAGTGTGTGCGCTCTTTTCCTCACGCACCTCAAACAAATTCCCATCGCTCCTATCAAATACTCCTTTAATAATGGAATATAACAGACATGGCGGCAGCGACCTCGATTATTTTATTCCCCGGGAAGCCATCTGTGGCATGTTCAACAATTTCCTACAATATTCTACATTCTTCACCAACAAGTCGAGCCAAACTCTGCACAGCAGCCGGTGGATGAAGTGTTCTGTTTAACAGGGACAGTGATTCATAAGCAGTCACTGTCTCTTTTTGGCACCATTAGGATATAGAGAGATTTACAGGTCATACATAGCCTGTAGGGTTACTCATTTTCTGAGCCGGAACCTGATTCTTGGATTAAAATATAAAGTAATCTCATGTTCTCACCATCTGACACAGGAGCTCTGTCAGACATATACATATTATTGAAATATTACCTTGATTTTTTTTTTTTTCTCCCAGAAGCTCTGTCTCTCTGCCTCCGCCCTGGATGTGAGCAGTGAATAGCCACATTCTAGCCTCTTCTTTATTTTAATGCAGTGAATAACCTCATTTGTTTTATTTCTCGGGGCTGCTGTCGGAACTAATGGAGCCGGCAGGGCCGTGTCCCCTTTTAGCAGAGATGAGCAACCCACAGATTATGGCTGACGAGCTGGATGTGAGATAGAGCTCCTTTTTTTAACCCTGCTGGATAGAGGACACGGGGTGGACACTGGCAGCTCTTCAGTTCAGTGAAGCTAGTGGATGTGTCTTAAACCATTTTCAACTAAACCTTCAAGACCTTGTATCCAAGGATCTGTTTTATGTTGAATCTGAGAAGCAATGGTTTTGAAAGCTGCACAGCTATAATTGAATAACCTCTCATTTAAAGCCGTTAAACCTGCTCATTTAGCTAATTATGAAAAGTTAATTTACCCAGTTCACCCAATTTTCTTAAAGAGAAAACCGATCAGCATGTTTTGTTTTATACGCTTCTGAGATTTGCGACAAGAGAATACGTGTGTGTGAAATTTAGTTTTGGTGGCCCTTAGGATACAAAATGTACATTAACTTAACAACTACTGCATGTTTAGACACGGTACATGGTGATACAGTATAGAGGTTGACCAGCAGTGGATGTTTAAAGGCCGATACAATAATAATAATTTAATGCAGGCAAAAGCTGATAGCCGATTAATCAGCCGATGTCATCCCTGCCCCTGCCCCCAAAAAATCTGACACTGGAAACAAAGTCAGCATTTCCAGTTTAGAAGCTTAATATAAGCCATCGGCCACTATCAACGACAACTCTTCGATAGTTTGTAAAATGTCCTATTGACACAGATTTTTCGGCCAAAAATTGTTCATCTGTCTGTCAATAATACTGTATCTTTTAGTGTTTCTGGTCAATGTTATTAAAGATAGTTTTGTAATTATATGTGTCAGATGTAACTAGAACATGAAAAGTTTTGTGGTTCATCAATGAATTGTCTTATTTTGTCTTACGGATGCAGCACTCTGTATACGTATAGGTAAGTAAGTTCGTAGACCCGATTTTCGGGATCTGCCTCGCAAATGAGCATACTGCTGATAAATGATGCTATTTTTTCACATTTCTCAGGGAGCGGAGTTGGCATCTTATATTTTCTCTCTTATTCTGTTTTGGGTGGAGTTGCTCCAGAAGCAGAGAATCCTCTGTGTTCGATGGGCCTCTTGTCAAACTGGTCAAAGCCAATGTCTGTGGAAAGCTCCAGGGATCTCTCTTAACTCCTTCAGGAAGATCCTGAAGGAGTTAATTCTAAGTTTAATTCTGAATGAAATCTTCGCTCACAATTAGTCCTTTGCTCACATTGGGGCAAAAAAAAGCAATATTTATCAGCAAAAGTAGTGGGGCGTAGATTTTTGTTACGGTTGGATATATAATTGTTGAGTTGGGAGAATGAGGGATACTTGCAATGTGTGAACAAAAGTGAACAAATTGTTGCAAATGGAAATAAAATGAATATTACCTCTTTTCCACCAACGTGGAACGGATGCTGTTCCAGTTCAGGCGCCTAATTTTAAACCCTTCAGACCAAAACCAAGAAGACAAAAAAAAAAGGAGTCTAAGAAACTGGCAAAAAAAAGCAAAACAGTGTTTGGTGGTGATTTGGTCATTCGGTAGATCAAGTTGTGCATTGTGCAAGTAAAGTATACATTTTACTTAAGGTTAAAAGAAACTGCTGCACAAACAGACATTTAAGACATTGAACACATTATATACTAGGTGTGAGACAAAAGAATATGTTAATATATTGTATCATACCACATATATGATACATCGTGTCATATATCTTGTGATATATACAACATACCGTTTTGTGGCACTAAATGTTGACATTCTTATTAAAACATGCAGCCACTCTAAACAGATTCCCCCACCAATTTGTCTTTCCAGAAGGCTCAAGGCAAAAGCTAAGACTATTCACTTTTATGTACATTGTTTCTTCTCATTTGTCATATTCTGTGAAATTGTGACACCACAATGCCATGAACAAATACATAATTCCTTTGTCCCATATTTTCTTTAGTTTCACATCACAGACATAGTGATACCATTGTTATTGTGGGCAACATATTGTGATGTTTGCTATCGTGATTTCCTCCCATCTCTATTAAGTACACATTAAATAGACACACATTTACTCGTTTCAACAGATTCAATAGTTACAATAGATACAACAGTTGGCTTGGAACATTTGGATCCATTAGGTTGCATATGTCGTTTGCGAGTCCATGGGTGCGTTCAGTGACAGAAAAAGTCATTTTTGACCAAAGCACAACGGGAAGGTTAAATAGGACAGAGAAATGAGATGTTGTGTAATGACTGCACTATCACTAAATGATCATCTGAGCAGCTGCTGGAAATGCAACACAAATGGCAGCGTGACACATATCAGCTCAAGATGTATGAAAACCACCCAGCTCTGTGGCAGTTTCATAAGGCCTGTAAATGTGATACTAATAACATCTTCAATATCCGCCCACATGTCATGCACTAATGCAGGCAATGCTAAATCTTTCTGCCTCTCTGTCACACACACACACACAAACCTCCTTTTCACCTATCTGTCGTTCTCCGTCTCTGTGTCACATCCCACTTTCAGCCTAGCAAATGTGCGAGGGTATACATCAGCACACACGCATACACACAGCGTTAGGAAGAGAATGTACAGCGCTCAAAGGGATGATGGCGCTATGTGTATTTGTTTGTGTGTATGTGTCTGTTTAAAAACTGCATATGGACAAGGGGGCAGGCGACAGCTTGGTCTTGCCTGGATCACTGCACCCTGGCTGGGCCATTGTTTCTGCGACACCCCCCTTTACACACACAAGCACACGCTTCCTCCCCTTTGATGCCCTTTCTCTAACAAGCTTCCTGGTTTCTTCCCCTCTTCTCACCCCTCCTCCTTCTGCTTTCTTCCCATCCCTCCATCCATCCGTCCATCCATCCATCCATCCATCCATCCATCCATCCATCCATCCATCCATCCATCCATCCATCCATCCATCCATCCATCCTCTTGTCTTATGAAAATATCCTGGCCTTGTTATTTGTGTTAAATTGGCCAATTAACTACTCGGTGTTAAATGCACTGGTGAGGTTCAGGGTTTTATTTTGTGCTCGACTATCAGCGTGATTGGCCGAATCTTGGCAACCAACAGTGCCTGTTCTCACTCCTAAGGCGTCACATACTGCCGCTTGGTCATGAGCCCTTGGCGTCCGTTTTCACCACCGGGGATGCCCCTATAGCGTCCATTTTTGACGTGCAAAGTGTCAGACAGAAGTTGACGTAAGATTGATTTTGCGTTTTTCTCTCTACGTATTTCTTACCTTCCCCCGACCCTTTTTCTAACCAATTTGTTTTTTTTATGCCTAAACCAAACCAAACCCAACCAAACTGTAACCAGGACAGTGTCTAAAAATGACACGCTCTAGGGGTATCCTATGTGTCAAAATGTGATGATGCCCTGACCAAGCATCAGGGGGGAACAAGTTGGGAGTGAGAATGTGTAGACCAGCATCCAACATCACAGAGACTTCATCATCCAATCTTTGCTTCCAACTGGGGTACCTGCAGACACCTGAAGTATGCTTTTTTTGTCATATCTCACAGGTGCATTATTGCTACTACCATTACACTTTTTCATCACTTTATAAATCAGCGACTTCATATCACTGTTTTCTGTTTGTTTTTTTAATTGGTGCCTATAAACACCAATATATTTGGGTTCTGTACGAGCCCAGTCACCTAAGCCAAAAAGACACAATTCTACCTATGCAGATGGGGGCGTGATTTAAAGTATCACACAGTATCAGGGGGGTATATGGGTAATCTGTCATTCTGTCACATGCCCTGAGCATAGCATGAGCCAAAATGCCCATGCCTGTGGTGTGCGATAACTCATTCTATGTGAACACTATTCACTTTACATTGTGTAGCTAGAGATGAAATCATTCTAAATTTGAAATACATTTAGTCAATCTCATTTGGATTGGGTCATACTGAGAACAAGGTCTCGATCTGGTTTTGTATTGAAAGACAAAATTCAAAGATGTTGAAGTTTGAATGACTGTGGGTTTAGTTCAGTTATTTTATACTGGTGTCAAAGTGGTGTAGCAAGGTTATTACAGTCAATGAAAAAAAAAACTAACACTAACATTGCAATGCTTTTATTTTGAATTTCAGGACTTTTCATCAGAGCACTTGAATAGCTCTATTTGGAAAGAATTAATCCTTCTATGATTTGGGACGGTTTCCAAACAAAAAAACAAAAAGGAAGGACTAAATAAAAGCCAATGAAAATTTCAAAAAAACATAATAACTGCCAAGAACAAAAGCGTTATCTGCTTATACTTTTTCCAAAATAACAATAATATTCTTTATTTTTTCAGATGACATTAAGTACAAAACTAAAAATGTTTCAACAAGAAATATCTTAATATTTTGCTGTTATCGTTGTTTCCTACAGTAGTTTAAACTTGAGGTCCCGAGGGAGTCGGTTGTCCTTGTTTGTTATACATGTGGTAGGATGAGGATGACGGTTAAACTTCTTGTACATCAGCCTCTCCTCTCCTCTCCTCCAGCATCATGTATTATACCCTCCTACTTCGTATGCTCTGCCATGCTCCATTTGGAGTCGCAGATGCCTCTGTCACTGGGGCGGCATTCATTTGGCACGGCCCCGGGTGACTGTGTCAATATTTGCAGTGAGTGCCATTTTGGTTTGGGGCGCTCTATAAGCATGACTGGGCTTGGTTGAAGCTAAGGCTAAAGGAAAATCAACAGGAAACAAAAGCCCAGGCCTATAGACTTGCTCCGTACAATTAATTAAGCCTTTTGGCAAGAAAAGTAAAAGGATGGGCCTCCTTGGGAATAGATAGGTTAGGGTTGCTGGAGGATGAGGTGGGAGAGAAAACAAAACAAATTAATTGCCTAGAATTGCAGGGATAATTCACATCTCTGATTAATATTGATTGCACAAGGGATAAGAAACTGCCACAATATAACCACAGAGAATAGTTAATTCATTGAGTTTTGTGTTAATATATCCCTTTGTTCAAAGATGAACAAGGAGTCTTTGCTGCGCAATGACTGTGCAATTTGAGGTGGTTACTTTCTCTGCTTCAGTGGTGTGTGTCGAAACCTGTGTTTGTGTGTATGAGCACACGCTCCTGTTTGGTGACTGACTGCGTCCCAGTAGTAATATTTGCCTTTTATGTAATGTTTTTCATAATGCGTGGCCCATGGGGATGGAGAAAGACCAAGAGTCGGCAGATTGTATTGATTCAGAGCATCTAAAGCTGCTATTTTATAGTATTGTACAGGAGGGCCCTTGAGGATAGCTATAGCTAACCTTTTTTCATGATTGGTTTTTCTTGGGTTCTACCTTCTCAGTCTCGCATCCCTGTGCCTCAGCTTTTCATTTCACTTTTTGTCAATGATTGTTTTAAAAATAAGAATTCCCTCATGCCGGTTTTAGCTAGCTAATGCAAGACTGTCCAAACCCCCCAAGATTCACACGCACTCACACACATGCAGTAGTTATCACTGAGTCTGAGTCATACTGCTGAATCAGACGACACAATATCAGCCCAATTAAGGGACGTTCCGGCAGACCTAGGGTGTCAGGTTTTGTGGGGAACAACAAATGGGCATTAGGCGCGACGATCGATTGTTTTACCTTGTGTAGGGTGTCATCGTGGACGGCAGCTGTCACCATGTCTGGGACATACCACGGCGTCCTGAGAGAAGGACTAGCCTGTTTGAATATGTTTTGTCCTTCCACAATGGGTCCCTTCACTTCTGTGACTTTGACCACTACCATTTTTTTTACCTCCAATTCTCTTTGACTAGGTCTCATGTCCAAGCAGCACGTAGAATGGAATTTCTTTAGGCTTTTCCTCCTAGGTTTCTCTTCTCTCTCCAATCAGTGATTTCTCTGGGAATAATGCACATTCTGTCATGTCTCTCGGCCATGACACCGCAAAAATGTATGACTCTATAAGCACCTAATCTGACACAGCGACCATCGTATCACATGGAATAACTCCTTTTTCAGAGGACACAGACTCATTTAGCCTGTTAGGCTCAGCTCAGGTAAGAGCCCTGTTTGATATCCATCAGCCTCTATATCCAAAGGGGGATGCTCTGTTGTTTGCGTGGCCAACAAGTGGAAGATGCAGCAGATGGAAGAAGCCTGGACTCCTTTGTGGTGTGATCTAATTGGATCTGATGTGTGCATGTATGTGTGTCCAGTGTTGCGAGGGTGGACTTGGTAAATACAACATCCCATGTAGTCTAGTGCTTTTGGTTGGAAGCAATTAAGTGTTGATGCAAAAAGCATGTTTTCAAAAGCTGCTGTTTTGTTTTGTAGTGAGAGAAACTTGAATATATTTTCATGTAATTAATAGCTCAACACTGGACAAATCCTCCTGAAATGTTACTGGGTAATGCAAGGTTTCACTGTAAATGTAAATATCTATTGGGTCAAGTCTCCATGACTCATTTCACTCTATAACCTGATAATTATCTAAATTTGTGTAATCCAACACAACGCTGCTTAAAATGTAGAATCTCTCCTCATCAAAAACCACCTACTTCTACTAGTACAATAGTATGGGGAAGTGCAAGTTCAACAAGATCTGGCTCAATAACAGTGCATTTAGTGCTTGGTTGATGCCTGTAGAAAATAATGAAGTTGAAGCCTGCTGCACCTTGTGCAAGAACACTCTCAAATTAGGAACTTGGGGTATTAAAAAGCCATCAGCAAACACCTGCTACGACCCATTGTTGTTTTGTTTTTACATCAGAAGCTTCACCGAAGTCAGACTTCCATTTTCCTCCTTTTTTTTTTGCCAGTTTGAACTGTTTTAAATTGCATTCATAATGGCTTAAATTTAACTTGAAACTTGCAGAATCTGTTAGGTGAAGCATATGAATCCTGTGACTCTTGACAATTCCTGTCATGTTCACCCTCGGTGAGAGAAAGAAAAGACTTATTACAGACTAAGCATAGGAAATGATCGTGAATAGGGGCTTCTACGGCTCCCTAGGCTGCTGCTGTTAACAAAATGTGTTCTTGGAATGTGCTCAGCTTGCCTGTTTGAATAAAGGTTAAGATGAGAAAGCTGCCATGGAGTCAGGGTTGCATGCTGTGATTTTGTGTGCTGCCAGTTTTCATGTTTCATTAGTTTTTTTGTGGGTCTGAGCCCAAATGTATGCTATATGTGTGTGTATGATGATGCACGTGTGTTTATTCGTGCTTGAGAAATGTAAGCTTGTGTGTGTGTGTGTGTGTGTGTGTGTGTAGAACCTCCCCAGGTCCAGTGGCTTGTCAAAGCTGCAGCTTGTGTGTTTTTGGATAAAACACACAAGTAGACAGGTAGAATTCCAGCCCAGAGGCATGCTGGGTTAAAAAAAACAAAAAACAAAACAAAACAGCGTGGCAGGAGTGTACGTTTGGCTGTGCGGAGTTGCCATGGAAACCATTAATATAATCCCACTGGAGCGTATTATCATGTTTTCTGTACAAGACTAACAGAATAAGAAAAAAAAAGTGGGGAGAAAGAGAGAAACAACAAAAAAAAGAAAGTGAGAGAGATGTTTCCGGGTTCAGCTAATAACATTAGACTGTGCACAGAAAGTTGCATGCAAATGTGGCTCTCCACGGTGGTTAAAAGTCAGCATGTATTAATGAAGTAATTCTTGATACTGTTAGGCTCATTTAGAGCACGAAGAGGTGGTAAAAAGAGGCAACCGCAAGTGGGAAAGTTCTGTTGTGTGCATGTTACTGTGTGCATTTGAAGGTCAAACATTTTGCCTGAGTTATGGCTGTTAATATATGCTTATTGAAAATCCTCAGCCCATTGGGTCATAGTATTTCTCATCACTGTGCACTGAATATAGCAGTCTTTACAGGTCAAAGACACCCCTTCCAAGACGAAGTGCATCTCAAGTTCATTGTCAAGAATACTTTAAATAAGTACACATGCCATGGTACTAGTTGTATACTTATAGGTGTACTATTTCAAGACTTCTGGGGACAAAATTGGTTCACAAGAGTAACATTGGTAAACTTTGTGTGCATAACTAGCTTTTATCTAAGTTTAATTTTCGATCGCAACTATTCTCTGAACTTCTGGTTACTTCTTTTAGTAAACGACAGGATGCTTTGAAGTGTACCGCAAGGAAACTTGTATACTGTTACTTGTTTACTAGTTACGTAATGCTAGTCCACTATTCCAAAGAATTGTCAATAAAACAAACCATCCGTTCCTGTGTGAGTTAATAACACTGTGCATAAAAGGTCAGGTTCAGTTCCACCGATGTGCTATTTAAGACAAAGTTATGGTATAGTTCACAAAGGATGTAAAATGAACAACACAAGATGACAAGATGTTGAAACAAGAAGGGTCATATCAATAAATAATAAATACAATACAATACATAAATGGAAATAAGGGAATAAAACCCGTAAAAGATGACATCACGTCACATAAATAAGAGCAATTAAAGTACAACAAAACAGAAAAGCATGTCTCAATCAAAAGATTACGTTTTGGCCAAATATACTTTGACTTAGACTAAAAGCACGTCTTATGTTTAGTTTGGATAAACTCCTTTGGAAACTCCAGGTAGGTCCAGCAAACCTTCTTCCAATCGAAAATGATGGAAGGTGGTTGTCATTTACCAGATGAACAAGCATACGTTAGCATATTTTCTGTATTTCTTTACCTAGAGGGACAATACTGTGATGGTTGTGATGTCACTTTTTTTTTTTTTTTTTTTAAGATGTTTGTCATTTTTCTGTCCTCTGATTGGATTATGGGTTGCTCACAGGTCTATATATAATGAGAGCTTTTTAAGCGACCCACACGCCTGATGAGGTAAAAAGGTCAAAGGGAGCGAAACGTTGTAAAATAAATCTTTACCTGAAATGGCGTCAGAGGTTGCGTTGTAATCCCACCCGCTTTGTCTGAATTGCTGGCAGATGCGTCTGTTGAGTTGGAACACAGTTTAGGAAAACTGCATCAGAGGTGACGTCGGGGGCAAAACAATGCAGAAAGCTCGTGCCAGCTTCTATCAACTTCACAAAAACTGCAATTTTCAGCTCATACAGGGGCCTGGACCTTGTGGGGTGTGTAAGTGCCAGAGTGACTTTGTGTTGAGTGGCTTTTTTTTTGAACACGCGGTGTTAGTTTGGTCTCTAGGTTTCTTTCAGACACATTTGTTGTCTCTTGTGTTTCTGTGTCTTTTGGCCCCTGAAATTCAGCGCGAATGTTTCAAAGTGACAGGACAGATGTTTTCTCTAACAACACAAAGTGACTGTGCTTCTTTGTCTATGCCTGATAGTATACACACTGACTGATTTTAGCAGAACTAACGCAAAACTCTTCTTCTTCTTTTGTCACGTCAGACCGCCATCTTCCGTCACTGTCTCTGTACATTCATCAGATGGAGTCGTACGGTACTTTACAGCTCGGGATAACTGCAAAATTTTGCTCAAGTTGACACGTTGTCGCCCCAAGTCGACTCATCTCTTGTCTCAGTTTTTTGCCACCTACAGCAAATCTGGATCTGTGTGTGCCTCTGTTTGCAATCTTTCCATTGCCTTTGTACGCAGCACTGCTAGCAATGGAGTGGGTTTTCTTTCCAGTGTGAGGGGAGGGCGAGCGGGGAGCGGCAAATATAAAACCAACAGCAGGAGGGATGGGAGTGAATACACAATGTTTTGTGCAGAGAATGGAAACTGCTGTCGTTTCATTCTGTTACTCTGGGATTATGTGAACTGAATTTAATGAAACTCTATGGGGTTCTTGTGGACAAACACATTTAGGTGTAAAGGTCTCCATAACGGGCAAAATTTGAATTTGCTTGCCGCATGTCTTTCACAATAGCAACAAAGTTTTTGGAAGAAGTACATGCCAGAAAATAAGTTAAACGAGTTTCATGGAAATAGCTGTAAATAAGAGTTTTCCTTCTTTCAAAGCACTCCCATATGGCACCATTATTCATGAGGTCCATCCTGGTCACGCAGCGTCGGAAATTTATCATCTCGAGGGAAGCCGAGTGAATGTACAGGCATGGAAAACAACAAACAGCCTCTGCAAAGCAAATCGGGTTTAGACTTGCAGCTTTACGTGTCTAAAAGTGAGTTACTGCAGTTAATAACGGACTCTGATTTTCATGGAGGGCTGCAGAGAAATACATCTTTGGGACCCAGAATGCGGTCCCCTCACAGATGCGTAGTGTAATTTACTGTCTCCCCACTAAACATCGTGACCAGATGCTGTGTCATCATGTGGCCCTCCCGCTACCTTCACAGCAATTAGACAGCGAGATGAAATGAGAGCATTGCAGAGGCCAGCAGTGTAATTAAAATTTGGAGTGAGAGGCCACTGGTTTCTTATGAAGACTTTTAAGGAGTACCACACACTGTGTACAGGCCTTACAGTATCAACAAGTCAGTATGTTTAGACCTAATGCAAATAAAGTATTAGACTATTACAAAAATCAAAAGCGTAATTCAAAGGTTACTCAAATGTATAGGTTGTCACACAGATATGTGGGAATGCCTAAATTAACTGTGTTTTTTCTTCTGTTTATTTTCTGGCACTAGTATAGTTTAAGCCTAACAATAGTTTATTTATACACATACAGTACTCTGTGTCATGAAGAACAAGAGCCAGCGACGACAACACTAGAACGCATAAATAATGATTGCATTTCTCGTTCGCCTTTTAAGTTTTGTAAACTAAAAATGCACAGGGCCGATTTGGCATAAATAACTGAAAAATCAAAGCATTTTACTGACGTATACAAATACATTTCTTATAGTGACAGGGACCAGTAGAGGTGAACGTGACGCAATGAGATGATGTCATTAAAAGAGCGACAGTCAAATCAGTTGAAAATGATATGGAGATAGTGACAGAAATATGATATTTCTGTTAGTTTCATCCGGCTGTCGAAGAAAAAAAACAGGTTGTTATTTGCGGTTTGAAACTGTTATTCATGGTCAGAACATGACAAACATCAGACCATTTCAGAAATCTAGAGGTGGAACATTCAGAACAATTATAATCCTAAAATGTTTGTTCAACATCCAAATATCTATCTACATGTTACCCCTTGGTCATATCATACGCCGCCACGGTCTACAATTCCACTGCTACGCTGACGATACCCAGCTTTATTTTTCAACAAAAACCAGCACTCCCGCCTCACGCCACCCTCACAAACTGCCTCACCCACTTAAAAACCTGGATGAACAGAAACTTCCTCAAGTTCAACTGCAATAAATCAGAAATGATTATCATTGGCCCCAAATCCCTTCTCCCATCTTCACAGGATTTCTCACTCAGCATTGACGTTACTCAAACACAGGAACATGGTTGAAACTTGAAATGGGTCGCAAGACTTCAGACTTTAATGGGCTCAACG
>JAPQRN010000003.1:10874363-10904089 GCA_037367275.1 Coranthus polyacanthus
TCCACTTCAAGATCCTGCTCATCACCTACAAAGCCCTCCATAACCCCCCCCCCCATACATTACAGCGTAACTCCCCCACCCGCCACCTCAGATCAGCAACCTTCTGACCCCCATCACCGGGACAACGCGCCACACCATAGGGGGACAGAGCTTTCCCCACTGCTGCCCTCGCTCTGAACATCCGCAACTCAGACTCACTCCAGTATTTTAAAAAACAACTCAAAACCCATCTCTTCAAGAAAGCCTTCGATAACCGACCCCTCTTGCCTCACTAATCCAAAATGCCATAACCTTTTGTTTGCTTGTTTTTGTTTTATTTTTCTTGTTTGTTTTTTTCTGTATGTTATTATTATTATTAAAAATGCCCGAGTGAAATGAAATAAAACAAAACACTGAACCCTTGTGTAAATGCAGACAATGGAAATAAAATAAATCCTAAAGATAAAATAAAAATGTCACTGAGATTATGATAATTATCATCATCTAAAAAATACATTGTAATAATTATCATTTGATATGATTATAACAAATATACAAAAGAACTGCCTATATGATACTTACCTCAAATAATAAGGCAATTATGTAATAATTTTGAAAGGCCTAGATGTGTGTATCAAAGGTACGCCTGTTTTCGTAAGCTCTCATTCAGTGCGATGCATCATTTCTGGTGAAACTAAACGATAATGACATCTCTCCTGATTGCCATGTGGTTCATAGACAGTAGGAGCACCAGAAACGCCGTTGGAGCTCAGATGTGTTTCATCATATCTGCTCTGTTCTCCCAGGAGGAGGCATGGAGGAGGTTTGGATTTCACAAAATAGCGGCTGAAAAAGACCAATTTAATTATTTGTAGGCCAAGTGTAAAGCTAAGGCTTCGTGACATACTGCTTGGCCAGATTTTGCAAGCGTTCACTTGAAACTAACATGGCCATACAGTGCAATTTGATTTGCTAATCAGTCAGTTTCTCTCTGTTCAAATTACAATGACTTGGCCTCGGGGTCTTGCAGAAGCCCCATATGTCCAAAGAGTTTCTGGAATTCAGGAAAGCAAAGGCTGAGTGTCCCAGCCGGGCTCTTTTTGAATGTATTATCTCCACAGTAGCGCTGATGTAGGATTATAAAACATCTTCTTAAACAGCAGATGGTACAATTAGAATTAAAAGGTTTCCATGTGTCTGTAGGACTGAAATGATGTTTCATCCGTTTAAGAGCCCACTCCTGAAACATGGCTCATGCTAATCGCTTTTTATAAAATAGCCATAATTGAATCAGTAATGTTCCTTTTTTTCCCCCCCACACTGTCATTTTTACGCCTTCTTACGTTTCAGGTCGTCTGTCTATATATACATATGTACTGTATATCGCTCTGTCAGTTCCAGTCTTGAGAACTAACTCATTAGAATTTGGTCAAAGCCAAAACATTCTTGGCCGTAAACTCAAGAATTTATTTATATAATTATGACACAGTTTCATACAAATAACAAGATGACATTTTATATTCGAAAGGTCGAAGGTCAGCTTCACTGCCATATCATAATGTTACATAATCTGCTGCTGCTGCGGCCAAATATTGCAACCTTTTGATTTTGACAGTGGAGCTACATGTCAGCTTCACTGTCAGCTGTGATGATTGTGGAACGTTGCACTTGGGACGAAAGATGAAACTCAGCAGTCGTCATAAGCTCTCTGTGCAGTACATCAGTTTCATGCTCTGCATTGAAACAATGTTCAGCTGCATCGTCTCGATCAAATAAATAAACACATCCTAAAACACCCCAATGCCCGTTATTTGTCTGCCGGGAACAGAATTCACCTTTCATTAAATTCCCTCTTCGCTACGTGTATTATATGAGGCTGGACAGACGTGGATGTAAACTGCAGCTTGACTGGCAGATGCATACAACTGCGACACAGCAATTCAAGTTCTTCATAAGGTCGCACTTAGATAATGTGTCCTTTTGTGCACGTATCTCAAATGTTCCAGTTCTCTGAAACACACGTCTTTTATTATTTAAGCGAAAATCTCAGTCTTTACATATGGAACGCTTCGCCACAGTGAAACGTGAAGCATGTACTCTATTACTTCTCTATCGAATAAGCATCTTTCCCCCTGAGGCTCACACACACTGAGTCTATCTCTCTCGCTCTCTCACACACACAGCATCATTCTATCCACTCAGCTGGGACACACCACTGACATACGACTCTATATACACATGCTGCGACACACGAAATCTTGTCATTTACAGCTCAGCAGATACCTTTATTAAAGAATGTTTCATGTGATGGTCTTTTCTCCATGGTTGTCTTTCTTCTTGCTGGTAAAAGTCACTGATGCAAATATTGCAGTCATTGTGACATCAAAGCAAACATGCCGGCTGTGATGGACAATTGACTGTGGAGCATTGCATTGATATCCCATCTTGGTTGTTAAGTCCGTTTGTCGGGATTTGCATGCGGCAGCTACATTTTATGCGTCGGCGTAAATACGGTTAGGGTTTGAAAAACAATGTCTTAAAAAACCAACTGAACAGAAATAAAAATACACGCAACAGATGAAACGGGATGCTAAGTTGTTAAGTGCTCGGTATTCTGATACTTAAAACTTTACAATAGCTTTCAACAGATGTTTGGGCCATATTTGCGTACATAGATTTAGGTTTACAGCCAATTTAACAGCTTAATCTTAAACTTAATCTCTTCTAAGATAAACGGGGAGCGTTTTAGTAGACTTGCACCTGGTCACTACACATGAACATTAAAATCGTCTATAACATATGACTTTCTCTATACGCGCTCCAGTGAAGAAGAAAATCCCTGGTGACGCTTAGATAGGTTTTATTGCTCGCGGCCTGACAGCATTTTAATTCCCCTTGCGGTTCCAGTATCATAGCAGCCCAATCTCCTCTCACCACACCATCAGCACCTTTCTCCCGGACCCAATTTAGCCCGTGATCCTAAATCTAGCATATTAGAAGCCCTGGAGACTCAGAACGGTGTTCTTCATGGAGTAGCACCCAACTACCTTCAAGGAATAGAACGCCTCAGAATGTAATTAGACGCTGCCAATCTCTCGCCATCACTTGGGATCGAAGCTAGTGGGTCTCTTAATGGAGACGGTTTGTGCAAGCTCATATCCTACGGAACTAGAGCAGAACTCACTTTCAAACCCGCGTGTGATACATCAGAGTATCTCGTTAAAATGCCCGTTGTTGTGAATGTCCCCCGTTGGATCTGATCTCATTTGCTAAATGATGCTTTGTTAAACTTGCACGTCTCGTAAAACAAATTCACAGCATCCACAACCCCATCCTGTAATAAGAGAAGAAGGGTTGCGCAGTTTCTTTTCAGCAAAAGTGCGGGTCTCTTGGCAATATCGAGCAGGTAGGGTCATAGGTGATAAGAAACTACTTATCACTTTTTATGCCTGATATTTGAACACATGTATCTCTACTTTTCATATTCAAAGAACAGGCTTGTTACTTTACTACTGATGCATGTGAGGGGAATTATCGATCTGTGGATATCCTGCACGAGAAACATAACAAAACAAAAAAATGATGTACAAGACTTAGACAAACCAGACATGAAAAGGAGCGTGGATGAAGGAGAAAACACTGACAGTGAAAACTGATTTGAAGTAAATATTCATTCATTTCAGTATGTTCAGTTTATTTATTTATTTTTTTAAAGAATGGCCTGATAGTCTTTGGAGTGTATTAATATTGCATGAGGTTCAGTTAGCTTTGTGCGGAAGCCGGTAGAAATTGACTTTTTACTTTTATACTTTGAGTACGTTTCTGTACCTGTACTTATTCACTTTTACTTGAGGTTAAAGAGGTTGAACTTTTTTGCCTCAGGTATCTGTACTTACTACTTGAAGGAATCTTACGAGGATGAATAAACAACATTTTTATTTTATTAAAATATCACGCAGTCCACTCTGTACAGGGATTCTGTAAGTATCTCAGCCTGCACTTCTCAACAGATATGATGGCTGCTGTGATTATCAGTAATTTATAGTAGCCGATGGAGTGCTAAACCCTGATATAAATGTGGTTTTAAATCCTATGGAGCTCATGCTAAGATGAGACCGTAGCTTATGGGACTCTTACCTCTACTAAATCTATTTCCGATGTCATTCTGATGCTTAGCTCTGCCATTAAGGCTTTTCGGGGTATTCATAGTATAGAATCACTATTAATGACCTCCTACTGGAAGATTAATGTGGAAATCACTATGAATGACATGGACATGCGTATGCGTATCTGCATTAGACCACATACTGTAGAACGAGCTGAGAGCTGACTACACTGCATCGGCTCTCTACTCAATATGTGGTCTTCATTCTCCCTTAAGGCAAGGTTAAATGGCTGTAAATACCTATTGAGCGAATGAGACTCCAAGTCTGACCACACGCACATGAATCATTGTGTAAGTGCATGTGTGTGTGTGGCTTTGTCACCGTGAATTTGTGAGACAGCGCAGCGATCGGACTGTCTGCCTCTTTCTCGGCCGTGTCCTCCGCTTCTCACAGTCGCAGGATTACATCTAACAATGTGCCTGTGTGGGCATGTACATTTTAGTGTAAGAACTCTATGTGCTGATGGCCATCAGTGTGAGCCACTGTCAGAGCTGGACAGCAGAAGGTGACGGCGGGAATAAGAGGCTACTGGCATTATTAACCCCTCACCGGGTTGAGTGCAACAAGCAATTACAACCAGTCATATGGCTGTCACGTTGCCAGAGGGAGACATTTCTAGCACACACACACACACACACACACACAAAGTATTCAGTTAGTAACTTTTCACTCACCAGGAAATCAATTCAAGAGAGAAGAAGTCAGATAAGGCACGAGGGGAGCAGCGTTTTTATTGTTTATTTTCCAAATGTGTTCAGACACTTTTTTTTATTAACAGAAATGAAGGCCAAACTGCTATAAACAGAAAAACAGCTGTAATAAAACTTAGTGATGGTAAGATTCACTGATTCACATTGGCGCACTGGTATAAAAAGAAAGTCAGGAAAGAAGGACCGCTTTAGGAGAAGATTTTATTTCATAATTTGTCAGACTTTTTTTTTTTTTTTACTTGTTTAAAGTTTATGTTAGGGCCAAGTGTTTTTTTTTTTTTGTTTTTTTTTTTTTGAAATCGAAAAGAAACAGCATGAATGAGGTGCGTAACGAGTTGCAACGCCAGAGAAATAAATATGTGAACTAAAAACAGCATTTCTTTATTAAATTTCTATCTGCTCTCTGCTTAAGAAGAACCAAAGAAATAAAATCAAACCATCTGTACCGTGTTGGCTTGCATCATGTTCTTTTGCATCGTACCATGTCGGAATTGTGCCACGTTGGTAGTTGCGTCATATGTATGTTTAATGTACTGGATGATCGGAAATGCATCCAGATGTGTATCACGTCGACCTCGGTGGTGAAGATGCCCATCCCTAGCAGCCATGCAGTGCGCTAAAAATAATTTTCAAACTTAATTTCATTCAGGGTATATTTTGCAGTAATCACAAAGAAAATCCCTTCAAATATAAAACATGGTTAGCAGTAATGCAGCCGCATTGCAACGTTAAATATTATATATATATTCAGAGCATTATTAGTGCATTACATAGCTGCGCTGGTTGCTTAACCAATTACAATGAATCACGAGAATCTGAACTTGAATATATCTGACAAATGAATGTGGTGCAGTGTGAAGTGTTTGCCTCTGAAATTGAATAAAGTGTTAAACTGAAATAATCATGTTCAAAGGTACAAATACCTGTGCCTGGTTACATTCCGCCACATATGTTTCTGTCTTTCTTTTCCATTACATCTGTCTTCTCTGCTGCATCTTCCTCTGTTAGCAACAGCCGCTTGTGCTGCTTCCCCTCTTCATTGCTGTTATTGTCTTATAAACACTCCGCCCACACCAACTCTCTCCTCCTCGCATTCTATTTCAGGGTGTTAAGCTGCTGAGCACGGCCAAACCTGCTCACAGCAGTGTATCTGATCAAATCAATACCCATTTCTCCCTCTCGCACTTTTTCTATTCTTTCCCCTCGTTTTCTGACTGCGGTAAGCCACGGTGGGGTGATTGGAAGGCGATACATCCACTGGGTCCGTCTTGTCCGTATGAGATAGATAGATTAGCAACGGAGGGAGTAAGATCACTTTAGTGCACTGCAATAAAGTATTAGCAGATCCATCAGAGTAGTGGAAGCTGACCCAGACCAGCTGCACTTTCTTTCTCGTGAGGACACGTAACTCCTCTATGTCGCCTTTCCTCGCCCTCCCACAACGCCTCATGGGGCCAATGACGGGAACAGATTGTGACGTCTTGTAACACCCACTAACAATCAGTGGCAAGTCAGACATTTTTTTCCAATGTGCGCCTCCGATACTTTTGTCTGTCAAATGCCCATATTTCTCACCCGAATCTGTTCTCGCCTCCTATCTGTGTTGTTGTCTCGTTGGTTTTCCGATCTTTCCTCTGCCACACTTGAAGCTTTCGTGGTTCGGCAAATTTATTTGCATCTTCCGTGAGAGCTTAATCTTTTTTTTTGTTCTGCTCATTGAGTCTTTTATCACTCCCCGATATGATTATGTCTTCACCTCTCAGTGCGAAGGAAAGTTTCTTATTATTACGTGGGTGCAGAGACGGCAATCGTTGCGTTCGTCTTTTTGGGACCAGAGGGGGTCAGTCTTCTGTATCTCTTTTTCATCAGATGTCCTTGTCTTCTCCTTCTTTTTAACTCTGTAGACGTTCTGGCTGTGTTTTTATGTTTCTGGGTGCTGGCTCGGGTCCTGCTAAGATTAGAAAAAAAGTGAGGATCCACAGTGTTTAATTAGTACAGTCAGTCCCATCACAGTAGACTAAACACACACACAACCCCTTTATTCATGACTCAGCCAGGCCAGCACTGTGAGTGAATATGGGGATGTGTGCTGCTGTTGTTTCTTCCTCTTTTATCAACATCTAAAAACTCCTCGTACTCCGTCTTCACACACACACACCCACCCCATTGTGTATAACTGTCCATTTCCATCAGTCTTCTACGAGATCTCACACTTCCCTTTCTGAAAGCCTGCTTATATTTACTGGCTGCTTTCTTTCTTTTGTTCTTTCGTTCTTTCTTTCTTTCTTGTCTCACCTAGCACATTACTATTGTCATGTTTCATAGTCTCATTCTGCAGACTCACTGCCATGGTTACAGGCTGTCTTGCTTTTCAAATTCCACTTTTTCAATATGTGTGCTTTTTTTTCCCTCTTAAAGAGCTTTAAACAACCAAACGTTCTTTGTCCTTCTCTTTGTCTCTCACTGCCTGCGAACTTCTTCCCTTCCACGACAATAAATTTCCTTCTGGTGAACAATCTGATCATTTACTTCGGCACACACACCGTGCACACCTTTTAATTAGAGCATTCTACACGGTTGATGCTTGAATGAGTCGACCAGCGGGACAGTCTGCTGTGATTTCTTGCTATGTTGTCAGCCTCTAATGGCAAACGGCTAACGTTGGCTAAAACACACACACGACGAAGCACGAGTCAAATGTCAACCGTGATACATTTTCTACAGCACTATATTTCTGAGGAAAACGTTGTACTTTTTCACTACATTTATCTTTTTACTAGTTATTTTTTGTTTATGGAGTTTATGGAATATTGTTGCGTTTGTGTGAAAAAAAAAAAAAAAAAAGTATGGCTCCAGCTTTTTAAATGTGTGAATTTTCTGCTTTCCCTTTCAGTAATTTTGGTCATTCAGAGGTTACTTTGAGACCTATGACTGTCTCCTGTATTTCTACAACCACTCTTTTTTAAAACGTATTACCTGTCAGCAGCAGGCAAAGCATTCAACAATCAACTTAGCAACAACTGGCCCCTGTGTTGGCAATGTACGGACGTTTAGCTAGTAATTATGCCCATTTGAAGTAGGAATTAACGGGTAACAGACATATTACAACCTGAAGAAGGTACGATGCCCCCGTGTTTGTGTTTTTCATCAGGGTGTAGTGTGTTAAAGTGAGATCCCGATCGTGATTAGTGCATTAGCGCGTGAGTGGTATTAGCACATATTTCAGTGCAGTAGCAGCTAATGACCTAATCACAGCCCCTTACTAAAACAGCCAATCACAGCAGAGTAGAAGAACCCTCTGGCTAATCCATTCTAGCACCAACCATTAAACATTTAACAGCTAGACACCCATTGTCCAGATAACTGTGCCAATGTCTGCCACCCCACACCCCCCCTCCAGCTTTGTCACGAAACCTCTCTCCTCCCAATGTGCTCCCTAACTTTACATTTTTTATTTTGCCTAGTGACTCACTGTTGGCTTTGTGGATTCAATCATCACTTATTTATGAAAAGCCCTTACATGCACTCCAGTTCTGGAGGCGTGGGGCTGAAAGAGATTTTTTAATTTTTTTTTTTTTTTTTTTTTTTTTTTTTTTTTATCCTACTCATCCTTTCTACGGTTTTTATCTTTGTTGGCACTCATCCTCCCCGTCTCATTTCCTTCTGACTTATATTCATCTAAGGGTCCTCTTAGGGAACTAATGACGCGACTGAAGCATGAAGCTCAATCAAGGCCGAGCTCTGATAGAGTGACTAACGCGTCTCCCTTTGCCTGATCAGAACTTTGATTGACACCCTCCCGTATGCTGAGTTTAAAAACGAGCACACATTAAAGGGATTTGTAGCCTTCATTCGCAGGAACAGATTGTTGCTCTCTTTCCCGGGACATAATGAATCATAAATGTCAGTTATGGTTATGAGCAAAATTGTTTTGATGGATCCTTTTTTTGTCTGTTGTCAGTAAATTACACATTTTTTGGGTGCCTTTTGGCGGGCTTTTCTGTCATAGATCCACTTTATCAGGGAAATGGCCCCCCTGAAAGCAGAACATCTCAATATAAGGAGATGCATGGCCTATACACATGCCTACTAACTCTAAAGAGCTGTGTCTGTCAAGAACCATATAGCAATAACACTTTGGCAGTAAAGGACAACCATGTGTGAACAATATGTAATGTGGTGTCTATACGAGCTCTTCTTAGAACAAAAAATGGGGCGCTGGGGTTTGGATTACAATTAGAGGAATATGCTGTGCATTAATAGCTATTATCCTAAGCCAGTCAGTTGAAATTAGTCCTGACATTGTAATCATTAAAAACAAAAGGGAAAAAAACCTAAAACTCAACAGTATTCAATGAGAGCATAATCCTTTTTTACTCAAGCTAATCAGGGCATGAAGCACTCGACCATTACCTTGAGTAACAGGCATTCGAGTGTTTCACTGCTCCGCTCTGCACGCATGAAAAAAAACACAAACATGCTTTGGTATTTGCATTATGGTGAACGTATGTGTATGCGTGTGTCTTCCAAGAAGAAGGAGACTTTCTGAATTGTTGACTAACAGTGGGATTAATCCACCTGATGAAAGGAACTGGGAAAAAAAAAAAAAAAAATCTCTTCCTGAGCTAATTTAAAAGGCACTAACACAGCCCTGTTAACAGAGGACAGAGGCCGTGTGAAGGCAGAGAGAGACGGCAATTTAGAGATGCCTTTTTGGCAATAAGAGGACTTTCTTATATTCATCATTCTCACTTTCTGTTTTACTCACCTTGTAACTTGTTATTTTCCAGTCCTTGTTTTTTTCAGGTTTTTTTTACTTTACTTCTTTCGACCCTGAAGTTCATGTGTATATGTGTTTACCCTTGTCCATATTTTGTTTTTACTTTTGGTTTCGAATCGATTTTTCATTATTCCAATGTGATATTTCACTGTCTTTTCCCATGGCAACATTATATGATTTTACTTTTTCCAATACACCTTCGTCATCATTTTACTATAACCCCATTGCTATATGAAAGTCACTTTTCCTTTTTTTTTTTTTTACTATTCATTCGTGCCAGTAAAATCCAGGTTCAGCTCAGGCCAGCAAGTAATGAATTATGGCTGTAATATCTTTCACTGGCTGACAGCCAAATCTCATCTCTATACACTTTTTAAAGGTGTGTGTGTGTGTTTATCTGTGCACCTGTCTGTATCAGCATATGTGTGAGTGTGTGTGGGTTTGCTGTTTAAGTGGAATGATCTGTCATCACCATCCCTGTCTCCTTCCGAGGCAGGATGTTCCATCATATGCATGCACATTTCAGTGGAAAATGCACCGTCATATTCCTGTCATTTGCACAGCCATTATTATAATCTTTCCCAAATCTCATCCATTTTCAAAAGGTAAAGGGGAATATCTTCAAACTAGCTTCACATTTAAATTGAAGTGACAAATAACAATGTGCTAAATGTGGATCTCTCTACCCTAACCCTAACCCTTCATCTTTTTTCACAATCACAGGGAATAAAATTGCCTTAGATTTGAATCTAGGACCCAATTCATAATTGTCAGAACATCTAAACTGATCTAATTGTCCACTTCATGACGAAGCCCTGACTCTTTAAGCTGACTTTAATTCTTTATAACCACCATAAACCCAGACACTCTCCGAGCAAATCATCTTGACAACCAGGTAAGCTCTTTTACCGTGTGAAATATGTGCTGGGCTGCTGCTCTTTTTGGCAGATGTCTAAAATAACTAAGCCTAATTGGAGAGAAAAGGCCAATCCCACAGTGATACTTAAGTCAATCAGCTCTAGACCTGAATACATGCAGAGTGTTTGGCCAGCGACAGCAATAAAATACCCGACTTTCCTCGATCACACTCACATTATTCCATTTTCTAGCTCAAACGGGAGGGGCGATATGTGGCATGCCATCATATCGGAATGCATGCATAAAATCGCGCATATTTGTGTGTGCGTGCACGTGTTTGTGTAGGAAATGCAACCGACTGGATCTCACTTGTGTGAGTTAATGAGGGAACAAGACAGATTCATTATGTTTACCTCATAGATATTCCACGCAGGGCTTTAAACATGAATAAACGCTGCCAAAAATTGTGTCACTTATCCCGTTAATTATGTTCTAGACACATGTCTCTGCAGGGTTAATCATTGTGACTGCGTGTCATGTGCGCACATGCAACACATAAACACAGTCCACTTTGTTTTTGTTCCTGTGATTGGTGTTTTGTTTTCGGCGAAATTACACCTCTCACTTTGACACCGTCACATGTTAGCAATGATCACTGTCCGACCCGTATTGTTGTTCTTGATAATTAAAGCAGATTTTTCCCATCTAAATTGAGAGTCTTGGCTCTCTAACCAAGGGCATGCGCGGCAGCCATTGTGCTGCAACAATGATAAGTAGAAGGGGAGAGGAGAGCAGAGTGTGGGAAGAACAGAGCGTCTGATTTGGCTGTAGTGCTGCCTTCTGTCTGATCTTCAGCTAAAAAGGCCCTAACTTCTACAACAGGCTTATAACCCCTCACTAATCCCCCCTTCTGACTCATTTCACTGCAGTTTGAAGCTCTCTCTTTAAATCTCTTGTTCGCTTGCTGGCGTGCATTTGCGCGCGCGCACGCACACACACACACACACACACACATATGCGCGCGCCAGAGTCTCTGAATAACAAAACCCTTCAGTTGAAATGGAAATGTCTCGCTGGACCGGTAAATTGCACTGTGAGAAATATCTTTAGCCAAATGTTCGCACACAGGCACAAACACAGACACGAGTACACACTGAAAATCCATTGTGTGATTTTTGTTTTTAATTATAAGTGTGTGATGCTAGCCACCCATGACTTCTATTATACATTTTTCTTTTTTGTTTTCTTTTCTTTTTTCTCGCGTTAAATGTTTTCTTGTTTCTGCACATAATGCTTTTCATGAACCCTTTCAGAGGGCACTGACAACGCACACTACGGCATACAACACTGATGCAGTCCTGTACTCATGCGTCACATTGCTTATTTTTCTCTCTTTATCCTATTCTGTTTAAAATTAGAATTTGTTTTCTTTTTCTTTTTCCATACAGACCAGATGGAGAGTTAGTGAGCTAGTGAGCTGTCAAGGGTGTAGAGAGGACAGGAAGTAACCCCTCCCCTTATGACAGTAGGCCTTTGTGTCATTATTAAAGATTAATGTTTTTACAAGCACTGGAGGAATTAGCATTAGTGACGGTTTTAGTGTCAAATGCTTGTTTCAGAGCTGTCACTCGTTCCCGCCTCCCCCTGAAATGAGACGACTTAATATCATGGTACTAATAATACCACCTCATCACACTGCCAAAATAGAAGATCACAGCAATGGGTTTAATGGTAGGGGCAGAAATACAGAGAAAAGACACAATTCTGTCACGCGTCACACTGATGGTATTCATAGAAGGCAAAAGCTACTTCTATTTATGTCTGTTGTATGTTTGATTATTAGCATCATTGTCCTTGTTGGCTTGTGTATGTATCTAATTTTGCCATAGGATAAACACATCAGCATTGGATTCAGCTGTCTGAAAGCTTTAAGCTACCTGTTTTGCTTGTTTTATTTTAAAAGGCTCACGATGCAAGATTTGCTCGTGCGCTCATTTGAAGTTTTTTTTTTTTTTATTGGGGTCTGTTTTGTGCCGGGAGCCAGTTGTTAGTCTTACTCTATTTCTAATCTAACGACTTGCCCCTCTTCTGCTCCTCTACAGCGGCAACCGAGGGGCAAGGACTTTGGCTGAAAAATGAAGCCAATGCGGCAGCCTCTTAAAGTGTAATAACGCTGACTCCCACAGGATGCCCTAGCTCCCATAGACTTACATTGAACTTCTTTCTTAAAATACTACACTAGCATTTAGCATTAGCTCACCCATAGCCCCTTGGAGGTGGCTCTGACCCCTCACACTCCCGCAGCTCCACCCGTTTTGTCCAAATACGGTCACTTCCGACTCCAAAAGGCCAACATGGCGACGGCCAAACTACCGGCTCCAACACAAACTTGATCTACTGTACAATCAATTTTGCTTTACAGAAAAGGAGAGACCTTTATGCTATGCATTTGTCTGTAAGGGCTCCTTAGACTGAATATAATGCAGCATATTCTTCATAGTTCCCACTGATGTACTGGCTCGCCTTCAGTGCAGCACTGCGGCTACGTTCTCCATCTTCATTTCCCTATAGCATTGCACTGACCAGTCACATGTGAATGGGATGAGAATATGGTTAGAAAATGCCAGATATTTACTATGCAGAACATATCACCCGTCTGCCTCATTCAGAACCATTAGGCTCCACTCAAATAATTTTTCAACCTTCTTTAAGGCCAGGCTATCAGGGGATTTTTAAACGATCCAATTACCTTTGTTCATCAGACAGAAGTTAAATGTCAGTGATTCTCACTGTAATGTGTGCTCTCAGCTCCATGACACACATGCCTGAACCCCGTTACTAGTATACAGCCTTTCTGTGCTTCATGTAATATGAGTATGCGTAATAGCTCAGTGATGAGGGCGGGCTTATCACCAGGATGTATGAACCATTTAGGCTGCCATTACATAAATGAGTATACTGTACGTTCAATGAGCGAAGCAGCCATTGTGATCTTTAGGCTACACTGCTGGGTTTGAGAAATTATGTTTTGAAAGCACGGCTCATTGGCAGAGGGCATAAGCCTTAATTCTGCCTAAATGTGTAATACTCAGTTGAATAGCTATGCAGTTTTGAAAAGTGTAAACTCAGTCACAGAGAATTAACACAGTTACTGTCCAGGCTTACAAAAGTTTTTTTTGTTTTTTTTTTTAGTTATCATTTATTGAAGCTGAATTGAATTGGTTCTCTACATTTAACCCCTCCAAAGTAGGACCAGTGGGCAGCGACTGTTCATCACAAAGCCAACTCCAGTTCTAAGCCAGTGCCTTGCCGTAGGGTCAGGGAACATGTCCTGATTCATTTGCATGTCAAAATATTGTTTCGAACTGTTGATTTTGCCACTTGTGCTTTTTTTCCCAGAACACAGTGGATTTTTCTGAGCTTTCACACCACAAGTAAAGGTGTCATCCAGTCGCACTGTCTTGTCACAACAACAATTGGGGACCTGTTTACGGTTTGTGTTTCTAACCACCATAAAAAAGACAATGAACTTAAGGGCGTTTGGAGGACTCACTAAACAACTAGGCTAGTAAGATAGCGAGTAGTATGTATAACAACGTCACATTATGTAGCTTTTGATATGGACACCGGACATAGCACACTAGAGCATAAATATTAAACCACATAACCTTTCTATGAAACTTCCAGATGAACAGTTTTGATGCGAAAGATTTCAAGTGTGCATTTTGCGTTTTCATGTCATTTATTCATCACGTCCCCAGTGTGTAAAACCCTTCAGTGTTTAAGTTTCAGAGCCAGTGTGCACCGTCTGCGTGAGTCTGAGCTACATCCACCGTGTAGTCAGCTTAACAGAAGGGCTCAGATAAACTGATGCCACCAGCCCCAGACAAAATACGTTTCTGTCAGTGAATGGATAGTACATTTCTAAAGCATCTAGCACACTATAGATTAAGATATTTTAGCTGGTGGGGGTACTTGAGAAGTGAAAAACAAAGTTATTGTGAGACCAACTGCACATCTGTCATATGGCCAAAAGGCATGATGTAATGGTATGCACTGTTAGCAATGGTGTGCTAACAGTTTGTCATTGTGCATTTCTACAAAGTTATACATTTTAAGTACAGATTTAACAATGTGTAATTTTAAAAATTATAATGTAGGGCCACTGTTTTGTTACTCTGTTATCCAGTTAATATTTTACAATGATGATTTTTACTGTAGCAGTACAGTTTCTGACTGAAGATCACCTCCTGGACTTGCCAAAGTTTCCCGACTTTGCTTCTGGTAGCCTATATGCTAAGGTATTTCTTTTCTTTACTTAGGACATGCAAGTCTTCAAACTAAACACAGTTCCTTCTTCAATAGTACTCTCAAAACTCCATTGGGGTGCGTTCCATCTCATTTCCGTCCCCTGTTTATTGCTAATTGCTAACTAATGAATTGTTCTCTGCTTCTCTTTAAACATACATAACTAAAGTACAGTAAGACAGCTTCTGCTTAGCAAGGGAAAGCCATTCCACAAACAGCAGAGAATTAAAAAGAGCTTAGCGCTGCAGAGGCTTTCTGTAATAAATTATGTTCACATCCTTTTGTATCACTTTTGAACCTAATTGTTTGCTTTCTGTCAACAGCCACATGGCTAAAGTTTACAGCCCCAGAAAAAAAAAACAGCCTTTGCAAAATGCTTTACAGTTTAAGTGCCAAACACATAGATTAACGGGCTCCCAGATAAGCAGATTCCTCTGCCGTTAATTACATTGTAGGGCATTGGTCTAATACTCCAATGTCCTTGCTTTAGTTACACCGCTACAGTATCCCTGTTTGTTTATGTCAAATGCTGGGACAGTTTGCTCCATGCTAATTAGCAACTAGGTGATACTGTGCTAGTTAGTATGCCAGTGGACACAAGCTGATCGAGAAGCTTTCAACCAATGTCAGTCAATGTCACTTAACAGCTTGTCCTGACTGAATAAACATAGTTGGAGACGGGATGGAGAGATGAGAGGGTACATGTTTGATTAGCCTGTGAAGTGAGGGATGTGCTTTTAATCCTTTCTGCAACTAATCCCTCTCCTCTTGGAGGGTCCTCACTGCTTGGGGGAGTGTGTGGAGCCAGCAGTTATACTGTAGAGCTGTTCTACATCTGAACACTCCCTTACAACATGGCCATTGATTATGATACATACAGTACATACATGAATAAGTATAGTTCGTGCTACTCAATTTTGTTGTACTGTGCAAAAAGAAAAAAAGAAAAAAGAAAAGCTGTTAAACTATGACCTCCATTCTGTTATGGGCAGGTAGCCAACAGCTGTATAAATGTGCTTCATATGACCTCATTTTGATACAATTCTGAATTTATACCACTTAGTTTCTTTGTATGAAAAACTGGTATTTTGTTTAGACATATGTTGTTTTTTTTTCTGGACACTTTTGACACTTGCTCTCCAATGCTGCATCTCTCATTCTCTCAAGAATGTTTTCTTTATGCAAATGTTTCGACATCTTCAACTGTAGAGCAAGGTCAACAAAAGCAGTGTACAATCAACCCACACTGAGCACAATTTCGTGTAACAATATAGAAACTGAAAAGATTAAAAAGAGGAAAAAATAACTGGCAGCAAAAGCTAATTGTAATTCCCTAAGCACCACTGGAACTGGAAACCTCAGCTTGTAGCTTTATCCTGAATACTGAGTTTCAGCTGCCTGTACCCATTATAGGCTAACATGCCAAAGCATATCTTGTGCTGTGCAATTCAATTTAGTCAAATGAGTACCCAGGCTCCAGATAGCCCGCTCTAGTAGCAATTGCAAACCTCCACACAGACAGCAGCTGTCATAAAGGACCAGGCACTGCATAATGTATACCAAATGCTTTGCCGGTGGTATCAATGTGTGATCAATATGCAATAAAAACTCATTAAAGCATTCTGTGTTCTGTCATGGAAATTAATCCTGGAAGACAAATCTGTGATGTGTCACCCTGGATATGATTTCAGTCCATCCATGCAGAAACAAGTTATTTAAAGCCAGAAATTGGATGTGGAGCGGGGGGAGAAAGGGGGGAAAGAGAGAGATACAAAAAAAAAAGAGATGGAGAGAGGAAAAAAAAAAAAAAAAAGGAGAAGGAGAAGGGATGAAACCAACCCATCTGGAAGAGAGGAGAAAGAAAGAGTCTATGACAGCACAGCATAATGAGATTTGGTAGTCTGTGTGGCTTTCTATTCACCTGAAAGGGAATTAACATTAAAAAAAACACACACTCTTCTCCATTCTACTCACATCTCTTCAAACCATCATTGCTCCATATCCGTCCCTCCCACTCTTAGTGGTTTTTAGCATCTGGCGGATCAATCATCAGGCTGTTTATTGCAAATGCGGTCTTTATACCTGCTTTGGCGGCACTGAGACAAAAATATAAGGGAAATATGTGATCTAACCATATGTTCATATGCAAACTTGCAAGCTTTATACCCCAGCAAGAAGTCATTTGATGTTTTTCTTTTGGTTGGTTGTTTTTTTTTGTTTTATTTTGGTTTAATCTTTCTTTGGAATATCCTTATGTTGGAATACCGCTGTGAGCTATGGGAGAAAACAAATCCAGAGTGAGTATAAGCTTGGTATAATCCATGTCTGTATTCTCCATTTGTCACTTAACGACACAAAAACACAGACTTTACTAGAACAGTTCAATTTATATGATAAAATGTAGCTGTTTGGAAAGGCAGGTTTCCTCCTACTCTGCTAGTGCTGATTTCTGTTCACAGCGTGACAGGGAATAGATACACCTTTTATTTTTAGGTGCATGGGAATAAACAGCACGTGCGCACTTGCTGACATATGCCAGATTATACTTTCCTCCCCCATGACTTAATTTACTTCCACATTTTACTCTGATACGCATTAATATGAAAATCGTGCTGCGTATTTATTGCGTTGTTTTTTTCTGCATATGTGCCTGTCTGCCCATGGGGAACAATGGGCTATAGGAGATGCTGGCAGTTTGCATTTTTCAAAGAAGGCAAAGGAATACAAGTATTGATCTGGTCTTATTTTGCCTTTTATCTCTACAGAGCTTAATCCCTCAACAGGACTAGTAGACTTTAAAGATGAGGCAAAGGTACATGTTTGATAGTTTTCAAAGGTTTCCCTGAAATGCAACAGATTGATTTAGTGGTTGCAGAGGGACTAGGGGACTTGCATGTTGCGGTCTCTGTGATACATGCACTTTTCTTTCATTTTGCCTTTGATTATCTGCTGTGTTGAAATTGTGTATTGATTCATATTACATTATCCCAGTCATCTGGTAACCAGCCTTTGAGAGCAGTGACTCATGCTGGTCCCACTGATTTGAGATCGATGATGTGGATTACTCACATGAATCACTGACTTAAAATCTATGTAATTGGCTCATAATCATTACTTTAGCCTGGTAAATCACCATAAAAGTGGCATTTACTGAAATTTACTTGATGGCGTTGCAGTTGAGCCTTTTGTTGATGCCGTCAATAGGCAACAGAATGATGTTAGTCTGTGGTCGGGGCTGTTGGTTGCTGTAGGTTTGTTTGAGTTGTTTAAGGCTATGCGATTGAAAAAGCTGATTTAGCAATCTGTTCCTTTTCTTCAGTGTATATTGGATTTAGGATAACCTAATTGCAAAACTGGCAAAAAATAAGACCAGTGTCATTACCTTAGAACGAGTTGTTTATATCTACAGATGGGTCACAGAGTCCACCATGTTGTATCAGGTGACAGTGCATTACTGTCTCCTTACTACAGTATGTTTGAGTGTAGACCAGAGTTAATATCCCGTCACTAAAATGCCCAGAATAGACAAAACAAACATTGGCTCTAACCAGGGCCTTATGTGTTTTTGCAGCCACTGTAAGGGAGGATGAGGGAGGTATTCGATTGGTAGCAATCTGCCACTTCACCACTAGATGCCACTAAATATTATGTACTGAGCCTTTAATGCTACAGCTGGTGAGCCCTGTGATTTCAGTGGGAAATTAGAGTTGAAATAATTCCATGCAATTGACATTCACCCTCTTCAGTATTCTTCACCTGTTCCTCACTCATTTTCCAGTTGGCGCTGAGTTCATTTGGTCAGATGAGACAACGCACATGTGCACATGTCAGATGATATAATGTACAGCCCCAGTCTTGCTTTTTTTTTCTTTGTAAGATCATGGTTTGAGTGTTGTTGGGATGCAGGAGGACTTATTAAAAATACAAAAGTAGAAGGTTGCTTATGTGTGTGTGTGTGAGTGTGTATGTATGCACTTTTGTGTTCATGCTATGACTGCAGTATTTTGTTCTGAGTCAGATCCTGTGAATAGCTCGGCTAATTTTTTCATTTATCCCTGACTCTGCATTTACAAATCAGCCCTGTCACATCCTATTCATCAGTTCCCAGCCTTTCATTCACCCTTTTCTTTTTTGTCATTCTCTTTCATTTTTCGGACTCTCCTTGAACCAATCGGCCCATTTACACAGTAAGCCCACAGCACTGTGTCCAAACATCCAGTCCAAGTGTCGGAATGGCGTTCTAGTCAAATGGAAGCTTTCTGTAAACTTAAAAAAAAATCTGTTTCTATCCCTATCTAACCTCAACCTCAAGTCAAATATTGTTTCTGTTTTCATTTGTATAATACATTGGAATATTATTTGCTTATATTAAGCCAGTCCACAAGCCTTGGGAGCATTTGTAAATCTGAAATGTGTGACAACACTTACACTATGTGAAATCTCCAATGAATATTTATTATTGCCCCCATTTGTTTGATGAATAATCATCATTAGCTCCATAATTTGCTGTGACAGTAGGTCAGCCAATCACAGCATAGTTTGAATTGAAGGCCCACAGTCAAAAATATTTTTCCACCTACACCAATATGCTGTTATGCTGTGTCATAGATTTAGTTGTTTTTCTACCTGAAACTGTTCTGGAATTGAATATTCTATCTCCAGCCATCACTGTGCCTATGCCTTCCTGATCCTCAATATAATTCAATTTAGAAAGCTCACCACAGGCTGGGAATTCATTGGAACTGTATGAATCATTGCATGTCTGTCTTTTCTGTCCCATCCGTCCCCCATTAGTCTGGGTTTAAGACAGAGCTCAGTGGATTGATGAATGGGGAAGTAGTTGGCAGGGCATTTCCTTTACTACTCCTACCAGCTACAGCATAGAAGCCTTGCCAGACTCCCTTTCAGCATTTTCAATGCTTTATTGCTGCTAAACACTGAATGTGTACATTTGTCTGTATATTCATATGTCTTATATATGAGTGTTTTTTTATATATATATATATTGGAGCCTCACTGCCACTATATGCTGGAATCCTGCTGCTGTCTATGAATGGCAGGTCTGAGCAAAAAGGTGTCTTTTTGCCATAGAAAAACCCTGCGACAGCACAATGTATATGGCTTAGCTTCCACTGCCCCGGGCATCATTTGAATTGACTCATATGTGGTTTGTTTACCCACATTAACTGTAGAAGATAGCAATATCTGGCTGGTCTATGTGGTATATCTGTTTTTCATTACCCAGCATCTTCACAGGGAAGAATGAATTTCATCATTTTCATCTTTTAGCATTTTCTTTATCCGTCTTTGAAGTAAAGGCCATAGATAAGTCATTGAATTCAGATAAGGAGTAAGTTCACACCTGCCATGAATTATACAGTTACATTTGTGAATTTAATGCTTTATTTGGGTTCAGTTTGGCAGCTGAACTGGTCCTTTTTAAAACAAAATGTGCAGTGCTGTGTGTGAATGTAATCCTAACCAACTACAACACAAATGCTGTCAACTGATGTTGGCCCACACTAGAGGATTACTGAGCCAATTTTGGGTCCAAGTCGTCCCTCCCAACAGTCGGGGGTTGGTCCCGTGTCAAAGCTGGTCAGAACCATTAACTGTATATATGAAGTGGATGGAGTTCTCTTTGGAGCCAGAAGTGGCCATATTGGGACAAAAGGGCAGAGATGGGGAAAAGCAAGGGCTCATGGGTGAGAAAATGTTAAACGTTAGCTTACTGACATGGCAAAATGGATGCCTTCATCAAATATTTGCCAGTCCTCTCAGACTAACTTATTAATCACAACCACCATCAAGCAGTCTCTCAGGGGGAAAAAAAATACGTTATTCAATAACCTCAAGCTCTGCAGCAAGCTGTCAATCAAAACCAAACCCCTTCTATTGCCTTCTGTTTGCCCTAACAGAAGAATAATGATGGAAAGATGGACCAGAACACTTTCTAGAGGGTCCAAATAAAAAGAATGAGACCTGGAAAAAATGATTAATTTATTATTTTTAGAGAGAACTTCAATGTAAGTCCATTGGAACCAGGCACTTTTGGAGCCAGCACCTAGTGGCTGTCAGTGATATTACACATTAAGGTGCTTGTGCATTAGCTTCTCTTTCAAGCTACAGTTATTGCCCAAATGTCCCATATGAGCTGTGTGAGAGGTTTACAGACATCATTTAAATTTTCCTGTATAGATCAGTCTTCCTGATTTCAAATCAAACATGTTTGATACTAATTTTGGACACTTCAATTGAAAACCTGCAATATCCAATGAGAACAAGTTCACATCACAAACCCTTTTGAGATTAAAACTTTGTTTCCAACTCACCTTTGTGCTGCAACATGTATAAACCATGCTGATTCTGTCCTTTCAGCCATAACTTCACACTTAGTTTCATCCATCCATCTTCTTCCGCTTATTCTGGTCTGGGTCATGGGGGCAGCAACCTAAGCAGAGAAGCCCAGACTTCCCTCTCCTCAGCCACCTCCTCCAAGGGGACACCAAGGTATTCCCAGGTCAGCCGAGAGATATAATCCCTCCACCGTGTCCTGGGTCTGCCCCGTGACGGCCTCCCGGTTGGACATGCCCGAAACACCTCAACAGGGAGCTCTCCAGGAGGCATTCTAACCTGCTCCTCGTGATGTGGAGGAGCAGCAGCTCTACTCTGAGCTCCTCCCGGATGGCCGAGCTCCTCACCCTATCTCTAAGGGAGAGCCCAGCCACCCTGCAATGGAAACTCATTTCTGCCGCTTGTAACCACGATCTCATTCTTTCAGTCACTACCCAAAGCTCGTGACCATAGGTGAGGGTAGGAACGTAGATCGACTGGTAAATTGAGAGCTTCGCTTTTCGGCTCAGCTCCCTCTTCACCACAGTAGACCGGTACAACGCTACTCCGATCCATCTTAGTTTCATAGCTTTTATTTTTTTTGTTTTTTGGATACAAAAGATGACAAACACAACCACCTGACGACAACTATCTGCCTACAGGTCAGTCCATGTTAAATTGCCAGAGGCCTCCTGACTGACCATCTCAGATTTGCTTCATAATTTCAGAAAATAACGTTATTAATCCTAGTAAACACCGTGCTAAATTTCAGCCTTATATCTTCATTAGTTATTGACATATTGGGCTTAATAAGTCATTACTTTTGAGCTATTTATGATAGATAGATGACATTTTCAGGAGTTGTTCCAATGTACAAGAAGTCTTTAACTTCTGTAGAAGAAGATTCACAGTTGCATATTTGCCAAATTACAGCTGAAAACTGTAAAAAAAACAAAATTTGACCCGGTGTATCTCCACATTGAATTAAAATGTTCTACTTTATGAGGCATTACAGATGAGCAAAACAATCATATTTCAAATGCATATTGTTCATGTATGACAAGGTCTACCATCTGGAAAGAGCATGTCTGCATTAATATATGCACAAAATATGAATTTGGTATCTTTAACCAAACTATGGTAATTAGTTATTCTTGAGACTTCAATTATTTAAAAATTGATTCAATCTGTTGTCATGGCTGTGGTCTCCCACATTTTTAAAATCAGTGTGCACCAAGCATGAGCCAACATTTTTACATGCTTAGCGGTGATTAGCTGACACGCGCCACTGAGTACCAAAGAAATGACTGTAATTAGTCCTGACTGACTCCCTCTTGTTACCAAAATGTCTAAATTGACAGGGTGACAGGTTAACAGAAAGCTATGGTAAATGTCTTTCTTTGTGTGTTTGAGACCTGTGTGAAATGTGAACATTTTCAAACATTAATAGAAAAATATTCAAAATGAAATAAAAATCCCTTCTATTGTTATTCAGTGGGTGGTTTCGGACTAAATTTCTTATTACTGAACTACTGTGGTTGAGGGCAACAGTGGAGAGTAAATTATTAATAGAACAATTAGTTTTTTTTTCCCTTTGACTTTCAAAGCCAGCTTCCTCAGGTGCTCTGACTTATGCTCAGGCTCATTGACTTCTGCAGGTATTTCTGCATTTCCCAAGCTCCCATTTAACCAGTAGTTTTCTTGCCACTGGTAGAAGTGTGTAACTGGCATAAGGCTCCACATATTTGTGTGTTGAAGTGTTTCTCTGTCACAACTAATCCTGGGGGTAGAACACAGCTGTGCACAATTTTAATTGACTTCAGGGGGGGTTCAAAGGTACATTGGTATATATGGGTATCTATAAGTGTGTTTGTGTGTCTGTGTGTAAAATTGCATGGCTTAGAACAGG
Organism: Coranthus polyacanthus; assembly: GCA_037367275.1. Classification (NCBI taxonomy): domain Eukaryota; kingdom Metazoa; phylum Chordata; class Actinopteri; order Kurtiformes; family Apogonidae; genus Coranthus; species Coranthus polyacanthus. The sequence continues at coordinate 10,897,407 of JAPQRN010000003.1, forward strand.
CATATTTATGGGGCGTTAACATAGCTATTAACGTCACAGCTGGAGGGAAGCATTAGCATGGTAAATGGAATTTGTATGCTTTGAAGTGCATGCACGCATTTGCTTTTATCTGTGTCAATGCGGTAGGTAAATGTGGGGGCAAATGTCATACCTTACGGGAAGCAGAAGGTTTTGATGAGACACATGTACCGTCTCCCAATTAAAGTCCTAAAATACCTCCTGAGTGGGTGAAACATGGCAGCCTATGGGAAATAATGGAAATTACTGGCCCCCACTTGGGATTATCAAAGTTTTAGCACTAAACTACTGTGCAGCGAATGCCATGAAATGTATAATAAATCAGAGAAAATGTAAAAAAAGAAAAGAAAAAAAGAGCTTCAATCTCATGTCAGACAACATTATGTGCGATGCCTGTCACTGATTATAAGACAACAAGTCAGAGAAAAGTGAAATAAATAACAGAAATAGGTCAGTCTGTGAAGGGTTTCACAAAGGGAACCTGAGAGGAGAGGGGATCGCAAGCACACAAACACACAGCAAGCAAATACTTTCACATATAAACACCCAAGGCAGCTGTACGCACGCTCCTTTATGTCTCGTCTGACCTGAAATTAAATTACCCTTATGTGCTGATCACTCTCTAATGTGGCCATTCATTAGTCTGTGAGTGTGTGTCATATGAGGTTATGCGTTTGATTTGATTGCTTGCAGACGTTTGTAGAAATATAAAGAGCTCCATGGATCAGGGCTCTTATGTTTAGGCTGCGGTTTAAAATGTATCCCGTTCTTGTGTAAAAAAAAAAAAAGAAGAAAAAAAAAAAAAGATTGAATGTAGGCTTTTTCTTAGGGGCTTCTTGCTTTAACCTAAAGGATCAATAGTGCAAAGTTATGACACCCTCCACATCACATAGCCCTGCATCATTGTGAGAGACAAAGGAAGTAGTGCCGTATTGAATGTGATTAAAAACTGTTGCTTTTCTGGAGCATGTGTATGTGTTGATATTGCAAATTAGGACAACGGCATGTCCTGAAGCAATAATGTGAACTGACCACCACTGTGGGGATTTATATATGGGTCAGCTTGACTGTTTTTTTTTTTCATTACCTTGCCCACACATACATCATGTACCAGTAATTAGCGCCCACATCTCATTAGACCACCTGGTTGCAGACTTTAGTTTCTTTTACAAAGCATCTAAACAACAACATTGCCAAAAACAGAGGCCACCCTCTTCCTCGGTGAAGAATGATGAGCCACTCTGTTGGCTGTGGCGACATGGCTCAGCTGGGGTTCATCTTCCGGCCTGTTCCGCACAAGTCTGCTTTTTCTAAGCAACTTGTTCTCGGGCCTGTGTTTTTCTGTAGGGTCACTTACAAATATTGGTTCGTTGTGGGATGTGTTTCTTTTTTGGGCTGGTTTCTCAAGTGTAGTCGCGTGTTTGGGCTCCTGCCTCTATGTCTAATAAAGTGAAAATGCCTAGTTTGTCCTCCTGTTGTAGCATCTGTTCCCTTCCACCAAACACACAGGTCACGGTCTGCGAGTGAGACAACTCAAATCAAAACGAGCGATGGAATAAAGTCTCTTTAGGAGTGTAGGTGATTGAAGTATGGGAAAAGAATACAACAAAGAAAGACAGTGGATTTAACCTCAAAGACAGCGTGCAATATGTGAAATATGTGTACATCATGCCGATTTTCTTCAACATGGCAGCAATTTTACACATGAAAGAAAGCTAAAACTGCAGGTGGGAGAGTAACTTACAGTACAATCGTGACACACTGATACGCCGCAGAATGATCATTACAATACATCGCAATGTATCAGTGAAGGAGAAGAGAAAAAAAAGGGTCAAAAAGCAGTGATTAAGGATATTTATTCACTGCATTTTGGAGTCAGTTTCACAAAAAAATTGACGACTGACAAATAGAGTCAAATATACACAGCATATTGTATATGAAACCTCCTACTGTGAGGCTGTAAAGGAAAAAACATGCCAGCCTGGATCGACTAAAAGTAAACCAGCCTTTTACTGCTAGAAAACAACAGGCACAGGTGTTTGATACATTTTGTACAATGCTGTGTGTGGGGAAACTAGATCAGGTTTTTTTTTTTGTTGTTTTTTTTGTTTGCCTCATTCAATGCTATAATTTGGCTCTACACATCTTTGTTCTATTGGCACCAACCATGTGCCTCTCCACAAAGCACTTATAAATATAACAAATACAATTCTATACCCCGCTGTATTATGGCAGAGCAGGGATCTCAGAGAGGGAGATGCTAAAAATTGGTCATATAAAATCAATCCAACCTATTAGATACTGTTAGATACCACTAGTGGTAAGTGACAGTATACAGTATGCCTTTTATATATAATTTGGCCCTTTATGTTTTTTTGTCCTCTGCAATTGAGCAGCTCGAATGGCTGTCAAAACAACAAACAAAAAAAGGCACCGACATCGCAACGGTAAAGTCATTACACCAAATTACACTAGCAGAAGCTTTCTCACAGCAGCCAGACAGACTACATCTCTGCTTATTAAAAGCGAGGCAACATGAAGGTGAAGTACAGAAACCTTCTGCCGCCTCTCAAAGGTGAAGTGAGCAGGGGAAAGACGGAGCGAGAAGAGAGGCGAGGGAAGAGCGAACTTGACAGTTTGCGTTCTGAGAGCGTTTTCTACTGACAGGTCCCACCTAGCCTGGGTCAAAGGCAGGAGTTGGGATGAAAAAGAGGAGAGAAAAACGAGTGGATACAGAGGACTGGAAAATAAAAAAAATAAACGGGGTAGGGCACAAAAGCCGCAGAGGGAAGTTGTCTTCTACACCTTTGTGTCTCACTGTGGAATAAAGTCGGCATTTTGCTTAAGAGCAAGCACAAAAAGAAATAATAATAACACAACTTGATGTTATCACTCTAAGCTGTTGGTTTTTCATTTTGTACAAGCTGATATCACACAGCTCGTCACAATGCATTTTCCATTTGGGGGTGGGGTGGGGGGGTGGGGGTTGCGAGCAGCACTGAAACATAATCCTCTCTCACAATAATACATTTATTCAATCCACAGCTAGTGGATCAGGTGACATTTTTGCTCTTATAATCTCCGTCTTTCTCTTCGTTACACTTTCTCCCCGTCACTGTCCCCCCTGGGACACCATATCTTCATCTTTCACACAGCACATTCTACCTTTCTGTTTGAGGACTGAGCTCCCTCTAAGTGATTATGTCACCTGTTACAATGTAAAACCATATATATTTACATTAAAGCCTGACATGCAGACCTAGTGGATGGTCCTGATGGATGGATAGTACTTTCTGCAGCATTTACACAAGGGAGATAGGCGGGGAAGAGAAAGCGACCCAGTTGGCAGAATGAAATGTTGCCATTTCTACAAACCATGTACATATTTCTGAAGCAATTCATGTCGACATTTCATATATTCTCCATTAGCGTTTTAACCTATTCAGTTGCCATGACTCTTTTGCCTTTCCTCAAAGAGCAGGAGGTGCTTTCACATTTTAGTGCGATAATGTGGACATGCTGGGGTTCGTGTCACTAAAAACGGGTCCTTTGTTGACATTATGGTCTCCATTTCTGAGCGAATGGTAGCTTGTGTTGATCTCTGAATAGAATTCAGTCGACAGGCTGATATCGTCAATGTAGGGAACTAAAAACAGGGGAGGTGCTAATTTTTCTAGTTACATTGTGATACGCTGTCACATTGGAAATAAAAAAGTGATTAATGCATGTACATTTCCATAAGCTATTATCAGTACCTAAACCTAACCCTAAAAATAGTTACATATGAATGTAACTCGGAAAAGCGCCATGAGTAGTTAAAACACCATGTTAGATACACCTGAAACCTATTTTTTGGTTCATAAATGTTGAATTTATACGTGCACAGGATTTGCAGAAATGTATGTGCAATATTTTAATCTGACGACTGTGTTGAGAGAAAGATGTTAGGAAGCAAGGAGGAAGAAGAATTCGGAAGAAGTTTAAACATTGTTAGAAGGCAGAAAATACCATTTCATTATTTATTATCTAAAGGTACAATATGTAAAATTCGCACATGCTTGTCTGGAGTTTTTTGCTTTGTGTTGAAGTCCTTTGTTAACATTTTCATTTCTAAACTAACGGTAGCTTGTATCGCCACTGTAGAGGAGCAGAAGACAGACATTGAAGAATCCAGGAGTGAGCGGAAAGGATTTTCATGGAAAAAAAGTGGCCTGAGTCCTCAACTTAGAAATCAGGGTCTACGTTGTTATCACGGACGGAGGCAACCGAGACAGTCGTTAGCTTAGAAACTGAGTTAGCTTCGTCAAGAAATGACCGGCTTCCGTGTGTGGGCGCAGGTGGGTGTTTGTGATTAGATGTCCTGTTGTTGAGATGACAAGGCATGGTGGACAGAATAAAATGTACGGAAATGAAACCACAGCCTGAGGAATGAGCGTTCATAAATCATACCTGTGTGTGTGTGTGTGTGTGTGTGTGTGTGAGATAGACCGATAGTCAGCTAAAACCAAAGCAAGGCCTTAGATGCCCTGCTTTCCTCAGCTACACTAATAGTAAACCGGCATTAGTAACAATGAGCTGCAGATGTCTGCGGATTTCCTGCATCTTTGCCAGAGCATTTGTGCATGCGTGCGCTCATTTGTGCGGATTAGCTCGTGCGGAGACACTAGTTAAAAGAGCCCTCTAGTTGATGAATTCTCTTTAGTGAAAAAGCTGATTTAATTGGGTTGCTCCCCAATCCTTTCACTGATAAGGACGCCTTGATAAAAGATAATTCCCCTCTCTTCTCATCGCTCCCATTTTTCTGTTCCATATGCCTTATCTGCGGCATCTTTTCATTTTATTTTTTAAATGTCTTAAACGCTGCCAACCGTACACTTTTTACCTTCATCTCCGTGTATACAGTACGTTTTCTCTCTTTCCAGCTTTCTCTGCTCTCCCTGCCCCTCTAATTTATTTTCTCTGTGTGCTGTGTGTGAAATGCTAAATTAGAAGTCGGGTAAAAGAGAGCCTTGGAGCAAGAGACATCAATAGCTTCCTTTTAATTCTGAGAACTCCCTCTCTCCCCCCCCCTTCCTCTTTCTCTTTCTCTATCTATCGCTCTCTCCCCTCCTCTCCTCTCCTCTCCTCTTCCTCCTCTCTCTCCTTTCCCCTGCTAATAAAGCCAAATTGGCATGAAAGCTAGTGACCTCTCCCCTCATCTTTTCTCTTTTCTCTGCTTAAAGAACCGTGTCGGGGGGGAAAGAATCGACAATGACAAAAAGACAGATGTCATTTTCCTTCCGAAAATATATCTCCTGCATATCACATGCCTTTTCTTTTTTTTTTTTTTTTTCTTTTTACATTTTTATGTCTCTTTCATGCACCCTTAATGTCTAATCTGTTTGCTTCAGGTGCCATTCTTGCATGCCTGCCCTCTCTCACCAAAAAAAAAAAAAAAACCTCAGCATTTCCTTTATTCCTTTTATTCGTTTTTTTTTTTTTTATGGCATTCCCTAGGGAAAGTGGATTTGAACGTTTTTTTAATGTCTGACTCACTTGGTGTGTATTTAATAAGTCTGCCTGCCAGCCATACGTGCCTGCCTCTCTGTCTGTCCCTTTTGAAGGAGTCGGTGCACAGCGACCCATAGGTTGGCAAGATTCTAGAAGATTTTAGATTTAACAATCATGCTCCTTTTTTTCATCTCTGACCTTGAGGGGCTCTTTTTTTTTGTTTTACGCCAACTCCATGTTGCTTTCTTGCTTTGCAAAAATAAAAAGAAACTTATTCTGTGCCTAAACTTGGAGGGGGCAGTCTTTTGAATTCCCAAAGGGCAAGCGAGAGTTGGGCACACCTGTCATTCGCTTGTCCTCTCTTTTCACAACTTTAGCTATGAATTATAAATACAGTGTTTCCACTTTCTTTATTCTCTCCTGGGCAGGGGTAGCTGTATGCATTGGTACACCCACACACACACACACACACATAAACTCAGCATCCCTTTTGGGTTATTCATATAGTGCACATAGCAGCACTTGATCCTTTCCTTATTTGCATTTCCTTTGGTCTCTCCCTCTTCTATTGCCCTCCTGAAACTAAACCCCTCCTCACACTTCCCTCCCTCACGTCATTTTTTTTCTTTGTTGTTCACCCGTTCTTTGGCACCACCTAAGTGACATAGAGGTGAAAAACTTTAGTGTTGGTGACTTTTGAAGTTTTGCTCAGTCGCCAGAATGAAATTTTGCCATCGTTTCTGCAAACCACAGATAGTATAAACGTTTGGTTATACTTGGCCTCTTTCTAGTACAGGTGTGATTTTGCAGCGTTTAGGCACTGACGACACTTATGTAAGGTCCGGGTTTGATTCGTGACAGAAAATTTAGACTCACAATGTATTCAGTAATATTTAATTAAAACCACGGTCTTTTCCTAACCCTAAACAAAGTGATTGTCTAAACCTAAAAAGTCAAGGTTTAACACAGAAATAGTCTGCAAAAATGTTCACAAATGACTCACAATGTCTGTAGAAATATTAACAAGATGTTTCCCTTAGTTTTGTTGCCTAAACCTAAAAACTCATCAGTCTCTGGTGACGGTCCTGGATTTGGTAAAGTATACCTGCTATCCTTCCCACCTACCTCCTGTCCATTTGAGGTAAAGTAGGACCACAAAGTAGGTAAATGAACAT
>JAPQRN010000003.1:10926826-10952834 GCA_037367275.1 Coranthus polyacanthus
TTCTCTTCTCTTCTCTTCTCTTCTCTTCTCTTCTCTTCTCTTCTCTTCTCTTCTCTTCTCTTCTCTTCTCTTCTCAGACATCATTTACTGTAGGTGCATTTTTCATCTGCTAAGCTAACGGACATGTTTCATAAAAGTTTTAAAAAGCGATTTTCTGTACAGGTTCAACATGTACGACACACACATTTGCACAAAGTTTGTGTTTAAATCTGTTTCGTACTGGAAGCTGGTTGTTGTTGACGTTAGCTAACTCCATTTCTAAGCTAACCACTGACCCGGTTGCCTACATTCACGATAAAAGCCCATGCTCTCGCTACCGGGTTCTTCTGTACCTCTCTTCTGCTTCTCTTCTTCTGCTAACGTCAACATATGACCAGCTCCCTCTGCAACACAGACTCCAACGCAAACCTCACCTAAGAATGAGTGAATCTTACATATTCAACCTGAAAAGAAAAGAAGCAAAGGAGTCTGCGATTCTTGGTGAAAATTATTGACCACATAACATGGGGATCATATTCATAGACAGTAGATGATGTATCATAGAGCATATGCTGTTGCCGCAAACCAATCTGTTATTTTTTTTTTTACAGAAATAAACCCTTTTCTTGGCTGGTGTCATCATATCATACTATTGTTATTCATTTGAAAAACTGATTTTTGGCAAAGTTTGCTATCTAAACCCCCCCCCCCCACAACACTTTTCCGTCCAAGTATTCTGTCTGCGTCTCTTGCTCCTTCGTATTTTTGTCTGTCTCTGCCTCCCCTTCATTCTATACATATGTGTTGTCTTGAGGAAAAAAAAAGAGAAATCTGGTGTAAGCTGATCTGTTGGCTGGGTTCTCCTGCAGAAGACAATCGCCCTCTTCCTCAGTCTGTGATTCTCTATTTCACAATGACGCCCAAATTCCCTTCAGGCCCACCGCAATACTACAGGCTTTTTTCCAACTCCTTATTGGACACCCCGCCCGATTACACACAGATTTATGCAGATGTATACATGCGTACACACACGCCAGTGTTTTCTGTGTACAAAAGAGGCTTCGCTGCACTCAATGCAATATGACTGTGTGCGCATGTGTGCCACCTCACATTCTGTCCAAACACTCAACAGATGGTGACATTTAGTTTTTTTTTCTCCCCCGGTATGACAACAAGGTTAAGGGTGTAAAGATGCCTGAGTGGGCGTGTTGAGTTTTTCAGGGTCAAGCATGACACATGCCCCTGCAAATCAACATTCTGCTTTGCATAAGTAAAAACAGATACATCGTCAGCTTTGTCGAATGAGTGATCTTCTTGCTTGATGTGGTGACTTTTAAGATTAAGATGAAGATTTTTTTTTTTTTTTTTTTTTTTTTTTTTTTTTAATAAGCACCTGGTGCCAATTCTAGCAAATTTTTGTGCACATTTCAGCGTCTCTGTTAAATAGAGTAACACATTTCTCAGTTGCTGTCTCTAGCTGTGATTCAGTGATTGGAAATGCTGGAGAGCAACACCTTATTTAGTCCAATCAGCAAACAGATGACAGTGAATGAGCTGGGAATGGATGGACCTAATGACTAATCAGTCGCTCGGCTTTCATATAATTGATGTAAACTTTTGAAAAAATGCAAATGAGACGTTTCCATTAACTAGTTTGGAGAGAATAAATTCCGGTTGTGTAGTGTCATGAACAGAGTGGAAGAAGTAGACGTCCCGCTAGATTGTTCCATCGCAAATGGCTGTGATGGTTTTTTTTTAATAGATGAAACCAAGGAATAATTTGGTCCGCTACTATCAGTTGTGTCTTCACGCTTCATGATAGTATACGGGAAGACGCTGCGTAAACAGTAAGTTAAATGTTCTCTATGTCAGAACTTATGCACCCGAAGAACACTGCACCTCATTATTGTAAAGCACAAAAGGATGAACCTGATATTACAGGATTCATAACCCTGTTCCTTCAAGTGTTTCACTGAGGCTTTTGACAATGCGGTATTGCATTATTTTTTATTCCTAAGCCTTTATTCAGCCTGTATAAAAAACACATAATGCCATTCTGTAAGACAATTAATGCTGTATCCATTTGTTTATGCTCATCTCCAACAATTGTTTATTCACTGGTGAGATTAATGGGCCTCGTCAATATTTCCCTTTGACTAAGACGCAGATCGATATTGAAATGTAGGTTTGGAACGTATCGAATGAATGCTAAATGCCAGCAAATTGTATTTAAAAGCTATTAAGGCAGCAAATAATTGAGTATATTGAAAAAAAATACTTTGCTGGAAGTCTAAATGTATCAATACAGAGCCTTAGAACTGAGCGGCAATTTTCTTCGAGCACTGTGAGATGATACGTCGACTGCAATATCACACCGCTGATGGTATTGTCTTTTTTGCTTGTTTGTTTATTTAGTATGGATAATGATAGCACAGTAGAGGACTGACAGGATGATGTGCACCAAGCTAACTGTTGTGTTTTATAGTCTCCCAGAAAACAGCTTCCTGATAGCGTTGGCAGCAGCGGTGGTCATCTCTGTACTGTTTAATCAGTACTCATATTCATAGTTTATGCTGTCGGTTTCTATTTTGCTGAAGATTGCAAAAGTTATGGATCTCATGTGGATGGAAATTGCAGTTCTGAAGTCACTAATCTTTTCATTGAGCCATAAAAAGCATATTTTCCCTCACTGCTTTCTCTAGGTTGCACTTCCTTGAAGGCCATTTTTGAGGACTCTAAGGTGCACTTTACCAAACATGAATTAATAGTGCTCGACTAAAAAACTTTTCAGCGGAGAACTTCACTGATTTTTTTTCTTCTACTCTCGGACTAGACTTTATCTGGGAAACTGGCTGTAAGTCTATCAAGTCCTTAAATGTGTTATTGATTGACATATTGCCATTTATCCTGTCTCTCCCTGCAAGGAGACTCTTGATCTCAGCAACTTTTAAACCTTTATTTGGCTCTGGTGATCTTCTCTTTATGAATGCGCCCGACCAGCACCTAAAAATGTTGGATACTGTACGTCACTGGGCTTTATGTTTCATTCCTGGCTCGCTGCTGTGAGGTGGCCATCTCCGTATGTCCACAGACTTTCACTTTGGTTGGCGTTTATAAATCTTTCCTCGGGCTGGTTCCTTCTTATCTGTGTCAACATGAGCAAAAAACCAAAATCAATATGGTCCGATAATGCTCTTGGTCACTGTGCTCCTAAAATTGATTTATAAACATTCAGGAACTTTACCAGCGTTATTACTTGATCTTTATTGGATATTAACTTTGCATTATGTTGACTTGTTTGTACTTTATTTTGCTGTTGGAACAATGTTTATGCTGCTCACTTAGCCAGAAAACTCTTGAAAAAAGAGATTTTAATCCCAGTAAGACTTGTACCTGGGTCAGTATGTAAGACTGACGCATGCTCGTGTGCTTATATGAAGTTTGACTTGGAGTCTGCTTTGCGATGAGAGCCGGTTATTTGTTAACATTAGCTTACTCCATTTGCAAGCTAACGACCGTCTCGGTTGCATACATTCATGATAGCCTGTAAACCGACTTCTATGTAGTTGACTGAGGTCTGATTTTTTTTTGTTTTTTTGTTTTTTCCTTCCTTATGTTCCCACCCACGTTCTTCAACACCTCTCTTCAGCTCAACACTAGTACAACACTATGTTAGCTTAGAAATGGAGTCAGCTAACATCAACAAACAGCCAACTCTCAGCACAGCACAACTAAAACCCAAACTCCATCTCACACAGGCATGAGTGAATCTTAAATATTGAGCCTTTAGATAAAGGATAATGAAATGAAGTATGAATGACCTATTCTGAAAAAGAAAATACCACGCAGTCAGCGCTAACAAGTGATGCATATGCTAAAAAAGAAGTGCTTTATTCTTTAGCATCTCTCATCTAGAAAACAATGTGTGATATTTATCCAAAATGATTTTTTTCTATATTCTTTTGGTCCATATAAAGGTAAAATAGTGGATGTTTATTGTATTGGCTCCAAAATCCAGTGGCTAAAGTGACTATAGCTTCAGCTGCAATGATAGTAACATCTATCTGCCCCGGAAAGATATGACGTTGGTTGTTTTTAAAGTGGTACAGCATTAAGATAGTTTTCCCTCCCATATCTGTCATCCGTGTCATTGTTCCTCTGCTGGATTTAATAAGGCGTATTTAATTCTCCATCTACAGATCGTATGTCAAATGTCACGCATGATATGGGTTTATGAATATGTAAGTGCACATGGGAGTGTTTGTATATGTTTGTGTGTGTTTGTGTGTGTGTGCCATAGCCAGAAGCCAAAATGCCCTTTGCTATGATCGTGGGGTTTAGTACTGCTGTCTCTATTCACAGCATGAGATCCTCTCATCTTGACTGCCATTTGTGAATAACTGATAAGGCAACGTGACAAGCGCTGAGCTTAATAAAAGGACAAAGTCAGTACTGACTTGTAAAATGTCAATCGTGCTAAATTAGTTGGAAAAACATTGGTTCTTCATATGGGGTTTTCAGTCAAAACATCTTATTGATGATAAATCAGGGGAGATATGGATGTGTGTAGATCTTGGTAAATAAAATGATTTGAATTATTAAAGAGTTCAATCCAAAGATGAAAGAGGACATGGTTGAGGATTTATGCTGAAAGGCAGAGCGAGCAGGCTACGTTTCATGACTTGTTAATCACTGGTAGAAAGAGTCTCCAAACACTTGGCATGAGGATACAATTTTGATACTTTTGATAGCATCAAATGAGCACTGAAATGTGTGAAGCATGTGTTTGTGTGTGAGCGCGCATGGATTAGTTTGTGCGCATCGAAAGGGTGTAGGCAACGTGCTGATCTCCGCTGAGAACCGCAAATGAGAGAAATCCTCTTCACCAGTAAATAGACAATAGTATTCTCTACCACATGCACTTAGATGTCTGCTCTAAGAATAAGAGATTAGGGTAGAAGCTGAGAAAGAGAGAGGGAGATAAGAGGGGAGGAGGGGAACCACGATTCAATACCAGAACCCTCCTGGAACGCATTTCCCAAAACACAGGCACTCCGTCCAGGGATATTGTTAAATCTGATGCCCACAAGCTATCCCAGTTTATTATTCCACTAGAACTAGAAAGTTTACTGGCAGATATTTGTTGTTGTTGCAACTGATATCTATTCATGAAAAAGGTCTCGTGGACCTGCATTTTTACGGAAAACCCTAAAGGAGCTCCTAAGATTTTTATTTCCATTAATTCTACATCTTATCTGGCACAGCTCTGACAGTAACATGAAAATATGAACTGGATTTTCAGATCAAAAACAGCTCAAGATAAATAAATAAAGCAATAAAATAAAATAAAAAAAGGGTAACACTTTATATTACTATCCTTGTAAAAGGGTCTTATAAGTCCTTCTAAGAGGTTTTAGGACCATAAAAGTGTCAATAATACCATCATAAACCCTTGTTAACAGTTTATAGACTGTTTAAAAAGTTAATAAAAGCTTTATGATTTTTGTATAATAGTATTAGAAACATATTTATTGTGTGTTAATGATAGTACATTAGAGCGTTTTTTTCATCCGCTGCTAAAGAATTATATTTACACGTAACTTTTTATTGACATTTTATCAACCTTGACCGCATGTCGTGGTCATTCCAGATGGAGGAGATGTAAAAAGTGGATAATGTCTTAATGTGTATCATAAGTGCATATAACTGAAGTCCATTTAATGGGGGATTTATTTACCATAATAAGACGTCGTTCTCACTTTTAGAGCCAGTACCTGCAAAAAGCAGAGTTAACTGTTAATAAGTGCCAAGTTACGTGCTGGTAAATTATAATAAGGCATGTTATTAATGTTAATAAAGTAACAAAAACAGCTTAATAAAGGTGACTCAGTTGAAGTCAATAAATGCTCAGTAAATATAATGCCATTTTAAATAATCATCTGAAACTCATAAGGTTTTTATTAATGTTCTTAAGCAGCGAATAGACTGTCAACTTTTTTTCTTAGAAATGCCTTATAATCTAACAATTAACGTGTTTATGACGATATTATTGACACTTATAAAGTCATAACATAATGACATAATAGTGTAAGGACTTATAAGGGCCTCATTACCCATTAACTAACGCTTTTTACAAGCACCCTGAAGTGTTAGAGTAAACAGGAGCGCGATATCAGGTACCACTTACATGATGACGTTCAAAGCAGGAAAGGAAAACCGGGTTGAGCTTGGTATGAATTTTTATCTCGACAGCTATGCAGCAAGGTCTCATTGAAATGAATGACTGCACTGTGTTTTTACACAGACCAGTGGCAAAGCCCAAGATAAACCTTTTACAACATTCATTACGCTGTGTTTATATGCTTGTGTGTTTATTGTGCATAACTGGCAGGCAGGAATATCTGCCGTATATTGGCAAACATGATGAGCAGCTTTCATGTAAACTCCCCACCTAAGCTGCATGACTCTTACATACACATTTTTTTCCCACTGCAGGAAAACGAGTCTGAGCGGGATAACTGATTATTCAAAACGAGTTTTACATATTGCCGTACTTTATGCCATTTGCAAAATTTCCCTCTAGGTGGTATATCAGTTTTCTATTTCTTGTATTCATTGTTTTAAAGACCCAATTTATTGTGAAGACAAAGCTTATTCAGAATTCTCAATGAATTGTCAACAGGACAACGCCATATGCGAGTATTTAGTAGTTAATGTGGACTCAACCCTGATTTGGACAGCACACATTACACCTTAACATCTACCATATGGCCTCCCGCCCAGTGTCAGCTGGGATTGGCTCCAGCCCCCTGCGACCCTGCAAGGGTAAACGGGCATATACGCTGATAATGGATGGATGGATCTACCGCATGAGCTCCTTGCTGCATTTACGGTCTCCAAAGACTTGGATCCTTGGAATCATGATTATTAAAACAGTATTTTTAGGCCCAGTTGCTGCAAATCACTGATAAGCGTAATCGCAGCACTTCTACGTACGATTTATATCATGACACTATCGCGTTTTAACCACGTGTGGAACACTCGGCATTTTGTGGACACGGAATGAGGCTATAATAGCAACCGTGTCTCACAGAAACAACAGCATGTATGCAATGTATTTCATCATATTTAAATCAAACCATGATTTTTTTCCTTAACTCTAATCAAAGCGATTTTTTTTGCCAAAACCCATTATATTCTACATCCAATTATAATCTGACTCACACTGTACTCTACATATTTGAAAAGGCCTGAAATACACACATAAACCACATAATGACATCTATTTACAAAATTATGATGAGAGTCTTAATGGAAGAGAAGTAAAGTGGATATTTAACTTACAAACTTTAGCTCCCAAAGGCTTGAATGATGAGATTACATTGTACGTTATGCTTTAGGGAAAATTTCAGAAGTACCGACCTATTTATGGTGCACTCAAGATACAAGCAGTTCATGATTACATAATTTTTACAAAGTCTTATCAAAGCTGCAAGGCCAAGTCAGTTCATATGTATGTATGTAATTATGTACCACCAGAGGGAGAATTATTTTATATGGTCATATTGGGTTTTTTTTTTTCGCTTTTCTTCTTTTTTTTCCATAACCCTCAGGACACCCTTTAAAAAAACACACTTTTCCTCTTAAGGCCCTGGATCACATCTAAAAATATCAATGACAGTCAATGTGGCCAAAAAGAGCCCCGGGACGAAGAATGTGAGGCTTTGGTCTCGGCTGATTTTTTTTTTTTTTTTTCCAGTGTTGATGCTGAAATTCCTTAAAAAATGAACATCTCTGCCAGATATCATCATCTCAGTATAATGAGGGCAAAAATACAACTAAGAATCCCTAAAAGGGTCGCAAGAAGACCTGAGAGTTAACAGATATCTAATATAATGTGACAATATATATGTCGCGGTCACTCACGGGGAGACGCTCCCACAGGTTAATAATTGTCACACACCTGTGTATACAAAATGGATCGATTTGAGATCATTGCTGTTTGAGGCTCAGAGGGCCCGAAACATTGATGATGATCGTATGATGAATAAATTGTGATGCTGAGCAAAAGCAGTGTTTAGGATTTTCTGTGTCTGAGATCTCATGCATCTGAGAGAGTTGGATGTGCAAATATCTCCTGTTAAGAAAACTGCCGAAAACCTTAAAAATGTATGCGAGTCAGTATGCAAATCCCGCTCTCTTGTGTCAAGAGTCTGGATTTTTTTTTTTTTTTTTCATATATCCGCCATCGACCCCAACCACCTCCACCGCCTCGGTCTGTTGAGGAAAGGCAAAAAAGTAGCACATCCTTCAATGACAAATGTTGTTAAGAAGAAAAAAAAAAAATCATATGTATCAGTATGCAGAAATGTACAATGGCGACATTTCATTTTGGCGACTGAATTCTGTTTTCATGACTTCAACCAACCGTGCGTGTGTGTATGTGTGTTCTCAGTGTGTGGTATTTCAATCGCGCTACTGTAGCACTGAAAGTGTTTGTCAGTATCTGTACCAAGATTGCAGAGCTTCCAGCCCCGTGGAGGATAATAAAGTTGGTGATAGTTCCATTTGCTTTTACTATCATGGAACGCATACGGTCTCCCACTGTGTTGAAGAAATAGATATAAACATTCTTCAAGCTGAAGGCTTTTCACATGCCGATTAACTGTAGAATTGTAAAGACATTAAAAAAGTACAATAGATTTATTTTATTTTTTTATGTATGTGGGACGCGCTGTATCTGAAAATACTCATGTATCATCAAGTGTTACCTTTACTACCGCTGGAATTATTAATTTTGACACATCACGTCCCAGAACTCATCTGTTTTGCATGAGTCTTACAGTGGAGACAAAAATCAGATGAGTCATATTGTCACTTCGCTGCATTAAAGAATGAAGAAGAAGCCCCGAGGAGAGGACGAGACAAAAAAGAGAAGGCAGTGAGGGATATACATATTTTCCCATCCTTGGTGATAACATTAATGTCAAGGTGCAAGGAGGAAGGAGAAGACATCAAAGCTAATGAATATTTATGGATGCCCACAGTAAAGTGCCATATTAGAGTGAAGTGGGACAGAATGGCCTCATGAAGACAGCACTTTAGGGCCTACTCTTGCACAGACTGTGGCTCTATGAATATTCATTGTTCATTGTCCCAAAAACAATTTGCTTAACGCTTTTCACTTCTTTCCATCCGTGAAAAATGTGTGTTAGGATTTACCTATGCATGGCTTGGCCTTTAATGCTATGTTTCCTCACTTTTGATAGGTCTGTGACAAGTCAAAGTTTGATTTGCACTAGTGAAAAAATAAATAAATGTTGAAAGAAAAAAAAAAAAAAGAACAATCGACTGTTATGCATCTCCATATTCAGCTCAGTTCCAGGAGGAGAACGGAACTGTCATAAATCATATTGTGTCTATAGAATATTATTAAATAAACACTGAATTTGTGGGTTTTTTTTTTTTTTTTTTTTCAGTGACACATTATTAGTGGGACATATGTCACCAAATAGGATGCACTTTGTATGGATGTCATATTATACCGTATTTGTTTGAAGGTGTGGAAGCTTATTCAGGTGACAGAGTATATAACCTTATCATAGAGCAAACACCATCATGTCCTTGAGCATATTTCACAATATGCTACATTAGTCTTCCCTCAACCCAACTGTGCCACGCATTTGTCAAAGTGTCACCGCAGCCAAAGCCGTGCACTTTTTAAAAACCCTTGATGTCATACGTTCCGTGTGAAAAATCTCACATGAGAATCCTGTGCAGGAAAAGCCAGTCCAAATCGGTGACAAAAGAGGAAGATAAAAGCAAGCAGAAAAAGCTACCACAAACCAGAAAAAAAATAAATTTCCAGGTCAGGAGATAGTGTGTTGCTATGGTTACTTGTCTCACACTACTACCACTACTCCTCCCTAAGTAAACTCAGTGGAAGGAACTACATGCACGTATTGTAATGAGCTCTTTTGTGGTCACAAAGTGTGTTTACTCTGAGTGGTTGCAAGAGGGCTTATATATATATATATATTTATACTGTATATATATCTTCTATATCGATTTGTTCTTTGTCTGCACACTAGTTTTGTATCACCATGTCTCTGTTCCCTGTACCTCAATGAGTCACTGTCCAGAGGGTACTTCTGCAGTTTCTATAGAGAGTAGACCTACTTGTAGACATTTGCTTAAAAAAAATAAAAATAAAATCACGGTAAGAAGGAAAAACAACTGTTGAGGATTACAAACTACCACTACCGTCATGACTAAATGTACAATAAGTAAACCGACCGGCAGCACGAGTCGTCTAAAACCATTTTAAGGCCACATGTTGCAGTTTAAAAATAAAACATGTTAGCTAGAAGAAATTTGAAATAGTTAGTTAATTGTAAAAAAAAAAAATGCTAAATGGCTTAAACTAATATAATGTGTAAGCTAGCATAATTAATAACGTAGTGAATTACCCACTGAAATAATAGGCTAAAGGGTTTGTGTACGAAAACTGCGTAACTTGCTCGTGTTAAATATTTAGTTCATATTCCGTCTGAACAAAATGTAGTGAGGAGGTACTGAGCTTATCTCACTGCGCATGGGAGCACACGGGTCAAAAACAAATGTGAACCACTGACCTGTTTATCAAAATGTTTATTAGTAATTTTAAAACACTGATTGCTCCTTGTGAATCATGCATATTCTGCTTCGATTCACTTTCGGGCGTGGTTTCGGTGCGTTGCTTTTATTCTAACCTCTAAAAGTTAGAGGTACTTTCAGTTCCAGCGCAATTTATTCTGCACAGCAGGGTGAACTTATGTGATGAACTGAGATTTAGTGTCTGCAACAGCAAGTCTGTGTCCATAAAAAAAAAGGGAAAAAAAAAAGAAAAGAAAAAGGTGTTGGTAACTTGTCCTTGAGCGTGACAGCTAAGCATTTTATGCATTGCACATCACTCTGAGCATCATCAGAATGTGTAAAACCAATAGGCTTGTTTATTTTCCACGATGGGTGATATTTTTTCTCTCTAAAACTGTTTCCTGCAGCATCTCCTTTTTCCCGTGATTTCCCTCCCTTTTTTCGAACACCCCGTCATCATCACCCGGCCTTTCATGTGGCTTTACTTCTCATTAACGCCCCCCCCCCCCCGTAAGCCCAAGTGCCTCTTACTGTCCAACCCCTGCGGAGTCACCTCTTGACATGGTGAAGTAAGCACAGCTCCCAGCCTCTTACCATCGCCCTGTGGACTATGTGTCTAACACTGGAGAGCCTTAACAGACTTATATAAATCCTGTGAGGTGTGGACTTACCGCTGTGTTTCATTAACCTAGGCTTTAGGGAAGTGGAGGACATGCACTAAAGGTGCGTGTGCTACTATTGTGTCACGCAATTGGTAACCTTTGCTTCTGCTATGAGGAAAGCAATTTGAGACTAAAAAGCCACGTGATATACGAACCTGACGCGTGTTAAGCGCTTTCACCTTAAGACACTGCAGAACTAAATTTTGAAGATGGTAAATGGGCGAATGCACATACACTGCTTTGGCTGCTTCTTTCGTTAAAGTGATGAGAGACACGGAGGAGCAGCAGGTCTATTTCCACCACAAAAATAACATCTAAAAATAACTTGATGAATTTTCAATTTCCAAACAGTTTCCAAACGGTTTTGGCTGGTTAAGAATGTCAAACACCTAAACAAGATGTAGTTGTTTAAAATCAAAATTCATTCATGCTGTGTTTTTTGGGCATCGTATGCTTTTTAAGATAATATGTAAGGTAGCTTTATGCTTTGTCATTAACTTTTGACTTTCTGCTTTGAAAATGACAGGATGCCGCGCTATAATGCCGTTTATAAATGTGAAAATAAATATAGATAATAGTGGATGAATGGGTAATTTTAGATGTTGTATAATACAGCAGAATCACACTGTAATATTAGAGAATCAATGGATGTCTGAAGATAAGCACTGTTCATGTTCATCATCTTGACCAATGAAAATAGTATCATATATTAACAAACTACCATCATATAATAAAGATATCTGCATCTCTGTGTTCAAACGATACAAACAACAAAAATATTTGTACCAAAAAATGCATAGGCCTTTATGTATTTTAGTGTCAAAATTTGATGCATATTTGTCGGTCAAAAAATGGAAACAAGTAACGTCTTATGAATTTTGAAAGAAACCGTATTTGTTTAAATAAATGTACACATTCACCCAGTTGTGTATATGCATATAAACCTTGTATATTTAGTTTATTAGTTCTAGCTCCTTCTCCCTTGTTTTATGTATGTTTTACTGACAAATATAAATCACATTAAATTCACTGATTTGTTGATGTTAAAACGGTGTAATCCTAGATGGGCATAATAAAATCTCTTGGGCGTACTTAAATCTCACAGCACAGTCGCATTTTAGAGAAAAGTGTCTGGATATTATGCCATGAGGTTACTTGTAGAGTGGCATGAACATTTCCCGATTCCCACATCCCACATCCTCCTGTGTTTTTACGCAGAACCACTTGAAAGTCTCAGGTGATGGAGCAGTCACACAGGATGGGCAAAATGTACAGGCCGCTGTTGTATTTGCAAGCAGAATACTAAAACACTGTATATGGTGTATATATTTCTTTTTGTCAGCAGTGTGTGTATTGTGTGAGTCAAAATCAAGCTGTTGGCGGACCCTCACTGTGTCAGTGATGGTAATAGTTTGCCAGAGCCTTAGGGGAGCTACTCAGCAGGCAGTGCTGTGTGCGTTCGTGTGTGCGTTCGTGCATGCGCCTCAGCGACCGTGTGCACGTAGCAGCAGGAAAGGGTAGAGCAGGCCCCACAGTGCATGTCTCAACAGCCAAGTCATCAACCCTTTTAATCCAGCCCAGCAGGGATGTGTTTTTGTTTTTGACAGTGTGTGTGTGTGTGTGTGTGTGTGTGTGTGTGTGTTTGAAGACGAACTTCACGCGAACTGGTGCCTTAAACTTGGCTTTATACTTTGAGGCAAGACAAAAATCTGTTCACAAAATGTTCAAAACTAGACACGGTTCTTCAGTCTTCAGACTTGTACACGGCTATTGATTACTTTTTCCATGTCATGTTGGTTTTGTCAGGTTCTGTTTGAAGATATTCCCTAATGTTTCTCCAATTTGTGTCTCCTCTGTTTCCCTCCAGGACGAATGTCATAGGATGAACACTGCTGGTGGGGTGTGTCTGTCTGTGCTGTCCTCTCTCCTGGCTGTGGCTGGGGCCCTGGCTGCCGTGTCTGCCCTCGCTCTAGCTCCTCTCTCTGCCCTGGCTGAGGCTGCCTATGGGGTTGCCAATGGTGTCCCCAGCACCGGGGCAGAGGGGGCCCCTTCGCCCATCTCCTCACCATGCTCCAGCTTGGTAGCTGGGGTGCTCTATGGCTCTTTCTCCCTAAGGGAGCTTTTCCCCTCCAGGGCACCAGGCTGCTCCTGGTCCCTGGAAAACCCCGATCCCACCAAGTATTCCCTCTACCTCCGCTTCACCCGCCACCCGACCATCTGCCGGACACACTCCCCTATGCTCCTCTCACTTGACCACCACCTGGCCAATCAAAGCTGTCCACTTCCCTTACAGACGGCCGCTGCCAGGGATCAGGAAGTCATTGAACTCTGTGGTAGCCAATCCAACTCAAATGGACCTTACTCCTTCCTACAGTTTGATAAGAACTTTGTCCAACTGTGTCTAACAAGACACCCAGCCGCAGATGAGCCTCAGGTAACCAAGGAATTGCTGGAACTGAGACTGGTGGAGGTGTTACTCATAAACAACGAGAACTCCAGTCAGTTTACGTGTGGCGTTCTCTGTCGATGGTTCGAGGAGTGTTTACGAACAGGTCACAATGGCGACCAGGAGGTTTCTGACGGGGATGGTTGCGGGATGACCCAGACAGGTTGTATCTGTCCAAACCACAACATCATGGCACCAGCTATTCCGCTGCTGCCGGAGACTCCGCACAGTTTCAGCAATGGTTCAGTGGTTCCTGATGACTGCTGCGTCACCGAGCTGCATTCCAATGATGCAATCGCCATAGCACCCAGAGACGTCCGACAAGGTAAGAGATTGCGTCTGTCAGAAATTATTGAGGTATCACAAGGAGATATTTATGTAAAGGATACTGCTATTTGCAGCAAATAGACGGGACAAGTGTGTCTTGTTGTACTGACCTTTGATACCACCCCAGTGAGGTCACAAGCTTTTCTAGTGGGAGAATTTGTATTGTGCACTTTTTCTTTGCCATCTTGGCCTAACAATAAAAAAAAGCGAAGCAGTGAAAAGGGTGCCTTCAGAAAATCCGGCCTCTGGCCTACTATATATCACAGATTCCCCAGTGTGGTGCAGATTGCATGTGTGTGATACCATCTGTTGACAATGTTAGGGCAATATCAGATTCAAGACCCATGCCCCCACAAATGCACATGGTCATTCACACATCAATGCGTTGAACATGAAGCAAACAATCCCTTTGCACACGTAACACATGGGAATATATATGCATTTGTGCATAAATGTGAGTGTGTACACGTCTCAGCAACGAATAAAAGTTTTATGGAAATGGACAAAGCTGTAAAACACTGGGGTAGGAAGTTTTGCTAAATGCATTCGTAATTCTGAACATTTCATTCAGTATATTTCCTCTGTTAGTTTGTTCAGCCCAGTCACGTTATATTGATAATGTGAAGGACAGGCAGGAGAATTTTTAATTTAAGATTTTATTTATCTGATCGCATTCTCCGAGGCTGACACTTGGTCTCATTGCCTTTAAATTGTGAATTAAATGCTTCGGGTAGTCTTGTCTTAGTCAATTTATACACAATTTAGACATGGTACACCCATAAGAGCAGTGTAGCATAGAATGTGAGTGGAAAAATTGCCAAACAAATTGGGTATTGGAACAGTAGTACCCCAAGTACAGGTGTAAGAATGTGTATGTGTTTTATTGGGAAGATTGACCTCAAAAACTTTGCTTTTGATCTTGAAAAAAAAAAAAAAATGTTCCAATAAATCCATGAAGGTGTACTTTTAATACATAATGCAAAAGGGTAGATGAACGTGATGCCTTCAAATGATTGGAAATTCAAGGAGAACCCAGGCTTGTTAAAGTATTATTTATAGATTTTCTTTAGATTTTCCCACAAGCAAAAACTACGGCCCTAAGCGACTTCTAATAATGTCAATTTATGAAGTCATGATGATTTTCAGAGGCTTCTAGGCTGTTTAAAAATGCGGTGGAGGTGTACACAAGCTTCTGACGATCTGACGAACGTGATAACCTAAAATAAAGAGAATAAAGCTTCAATATGTCAAATTTGCGCATGCTTGCCAGCTGACACGAAGTTTGCACTGGAGTTTGTGGTGTGGTGGGAGCTGTCGATTGTAGCCGTTCGCTAACTTCATTTCGCGTTGCAGACTTTTGCCGCTGTAGAGGAGCAGCCTCCCTTCCTCTACATAGAAATCACCGTAAGTCGGCTATCATATGTGTAGGCAACCGAGACAGGGGTGTCAAACGCACGGCACGCCGGAAGGTCCAATCTGGCAAGTGCGATGAATTTAACAAGTGTGAAAATTACAGAGACAGAGACATTAATTGCAATTTTTTAAATAAAAGTAACTGCTTTTCCTAATTCGTCCACTGGGGGTCACACTGTTTCAGTAAGAGTACTACACAGACGTGGAAATTAAATTAAACATAATTTCTAGATCTTGACAAGTTGTTCTAATCATAATGTGAAATACTATATTTTTCAGTTCCAGATGCCTGTGACTAAATGTTTTCATCCACTGTGATCTGTAAGTTGTAATACACATGTGCAAATGATATACTGAGGCATAACACTGTTGAAATTGCACGTAAGAACTTTCCGGTTGTTCATAAAATGTTTTGTAAAAGGATAGTTAATTAAATGTAAACATCTTTATAATGCACTAAAACAAAGGGAAACATTTGGAGTTCTCGTTATTTATAGGTTATTATGCCATTATATTGAGATCTCATTACTTGAGATCAAATTGCGCTGCATGTGGCCCCTGAATTAAAATGAGTTTGACACCCCCGGCTTGGAATGAACTTAACTAATGTCAACAACATCAAATAAAATTAAGTGTGCTAACTGGACTAACAGATGGAATGCATATTGAAATGAAATATTCAGAAATGTGAAAAAACTGAGTCTGAGGTGTATGTACGTGTCCAAACTCAACCGCATAATCACGTTTGAAGATTAAATTGTACTAATTAGATCCCGGTAATTTGTATTGCAAGACTTGGCGTGCCTTCAGCAACACACTAATACGCATGCTCAGAGCTCGAGGGAGACTCTTACCTTGCTGACGGGAAGGTTATCGGTCTCTGCATTCAATCAGCAGAGGGGAGGATTTTATCATCTAATAAACTGAGAGAGGGAATAAGGGGAGGGACGGAGGAAGAGACGAGGGGGGGGGGGGGATACGAGGATAAAAGAAGAGTCTTTTATCAGTTTCACTTGGCCCGATGTACTTTTGCTTGAGACAAAAGCCAAAAAGGATAGCACTGCTCTGTAAATTGATGCCAAGTGTCAGGTTGGTATTAAAGCCATGCCAGTTTGCCTGGAAGCGCTGTTTTTGCTTTTTTTTTTTTTTTGTGCCTCACCTCAATCCCACATCAGTAGAATACATATTGGTTAGTGTCTGGTCACTCGGCAAGGGATCAGTAACCACTCACAGAGACTGCTGCGAACTGTGGCTAGCCCTTGATGAGATGAAAGCTCGAAGAAGGGTGTGCAAGGCTTTTTGTGTGAAAATTGTAATTCCTCTCAGTCCCAGCTCCCCTAAATTATCAGAATTACTATAAAGAAACGACAAAGCACAGGCAGAATCATTCCTCCTCCTTGTTGGGTAAAAACAAAGCTTAAATGCTTTCTTTTCCTCCCTCACCTCTCTTTCTCACTCTTTCTTACGTTATCACTCGGCACCACTATCTGCAGTGCTGCTTTAACTGCTTAGATAATGGAACACTTTTCTCTGTTTAAAGCAAAGCTTTTTGTGGCTTTCTTCCTTTAGCATGATAATTTAAGACACATTCAGTAGCAGTGCGAAATTTTCCTAAGGACTTTTGCTGCGTGTCAGCGTGTTGCTCCCTTTTATATCACTAGTTAAACCCGAGTGCCCTTAGAAAACTATCGCTATTAGTTCTTGTACAGAAAAAGAAAAAGAAAAAAAAAAACGGCTAAAAGCTCAACAAAATGAGCTTGTTCAACTTAAAAGTACTAGTGGATGCTTGGGTTTTGTAATGTCTATGGATGCCCTTTCTGAAAAAAACAAACAAAAAAAAAAAAAACCTGGAGAGACTCTTTAGTCTGGGCACAGGTGGCACTTTTACTCTTTTACCATGAAGTGGAAAAACAAACTCATTCAAAGTAGCTATGCACAAACATTATGCAACAGCTTAGAATTCATCATGGCATGTCAACACCATGGCTCTTCTCAGAGATAAGGATTATATTAATTATATTAAAGAAGTATTATTTGATTACTGTCCAGAGATAATCTTGTTGTTTTCTGAGGGATTATTTTAATAGTAATGGTTTATGTCAAGTTCTTAAATGCTTCATAATATTAGGTTAAGGTACTTACAAGAAAGCTGTTAACACTTTATAGACTGCTTAAGAACGCTGCTAAAAGCCTTATGTGTTTCCAATAATTGGTTACAGTAACATTACAAACATTTGTTAAGTAACGTCAACATTTACTAAGCTTTTGTTCCTTTATAGATATGAATACATACTTTACATGGAATTTATTAACAGTTAACTATGCACTCATTTACAGTTAGCTATGCTTTTTTTTTTTTTTGCTGTTCACGTATTGAGGTTAATAAATACTTTATGAAATTGACTGCACTTATGTCAAGTGCACTTATATAGTGCTTTTCTACCTAACTGGACAAATCACTGGCAGTGATAACTAAAATGAGCCAGACATCAAACCATCAGCTGTGCAGTTTATGGAAAACCCAGTCTACTTCCTGAGCCGCAACCACGTATAAGGCACGTATTAACAAATGACGGACTGTAGTGTGGTTCCCCATCTGGAAAGAATATACATGTCAAGGTTGATAAAATATAAATGTAAAAAAAATGACCTACTGGTATATTACATGTGAATAAAGCTCAGTGAAGGTCAAAAACACACCCCAAACAGGCCTTTAATTAGTGATGTTTTATATCGTATTTTCAGAATGTCTCTTCCACCATAACTAGCTAAGTCGATGGAATGGAAGTGCAATAGCATCATTTGTTTAGGGGTGAAACTTTGAGGCCTCTCTCCCTCTAGTTCATGGCAATGACAGGTACAGTGACCGGGACACTTTGCATGGCATGAGGTGACCTGCAGAGACATAAGTGCTGTCTGCCAGTAGTATGGGTATTTTATTCAGTTTAAGCCTCTGTGTCCTTTGTCACGTCTGCTAAGAGGACATAGAAACTATTTAAAAAGATGCCTTAATAGTATCTGCTCTGTGCATTCGGTAATGAGACATTATATTTTCGAGCCTTATGTATATTTTTAGTTTTAGTGGCAGGGGTTCTGGGTTTGTGTCCATCAAATCTATGAATATATTACATGATGCAGATTTAGACTCATATCTATGTAAAACACTGTTAAATAAAATACTGACTAATTTCCATATAAATTGCGTATTATGGAGCAGTGTAATCTGTATTATTCTCTATGAAACAAGTTGTTGTTGTTGTTATTATTTTTAATTATTCAGTATTATCTAGCCTTACTCTTATTTAGTACAGAACACACCGCACACAGACGTGGTATGCGTTTATGTCGGCTTATCTGATTTCACTATACTTACTTAAGTGGAAAGAAATTCATGAGCAAAATATCTTTGCATTAATGCCTTTTAATGCTCTTAGCACACTTCATCAGACTACTGCTCCTATTTAAAGAAGAAGAAGAAGAAGAAGAAGAAGAGGAAACATCTTCAAAAAGCTAATACTTTTATTACACATATTTCTGTGGCAAAATAGGTTTCAAAACACTGTTTACACATATCCACACATGTTGTTCAATGGACCAAAGAGGGGCGGACGTTTGTTTACATGCAAGACACCTGGTTCTAGCTCGTCTCATATGACACTGAACACTGAAGGTGAGAGACAGAAAAACAGCACAAACTGCGAATAACATCCCGAGGTACAACAACAACAGCAACAACAACAACTAGGATTCCTCAGTGCACATTATTTATTCCGGGATTACTGTTAGGAGTTTTGCTCACCTCAAGCTTCATGATGGCACATTCATGCAACACAGCCATGTACATTAAGGCACTTAGGAGTCTCATGGTTGAATTTTTAACCACGTCGAAGCCTGCATTTTTTTGTTCCCTGCTATAAAATGATGCAAGTCATAGAAACCACGTACTTATACAGTATACCCACGCACACACTGTACCGTGCACACACATACCTGCAGACACATTCACTTCTTTGGCTTTTGAGCTGATATGTGACTGGGTGCTAGGTCTGCTAGAAGGATGGTCTTTTTCTCCTGTCGGTCAACCCTCACCCCATGACACACCCAAATCTTCCGCTCATAAACAGCTCTAAAACACAGATACACATCATACAGTGACTCACCATTTTCACTAATTTTGCTCCTTGTCGCATTTCCTTTTCATTATATTGAGCTTCTTCCCTTCTTCCCTGCAAACAAAGCATTAACAACGGAGAGGAATACTGTTTATTCCCTAGCAATTATGAACAACTGCAAGGACCGAACGCATGTGTGTCGGTTGTCGGGGTTTGATGTGTTTTTAAAGTTTTCCTTTACAGTATCCAGGGTCAGAGCAGATTTAAAAGAGACACAGATTTTCCTGGTGACTGTCGTCCCTCACAGGGTATTGTTTTTGAATTTCTAATACACTATCAAGGTTGAAAAACTCACGGGAAAAAACACATTTATGTGAATGCACGTCTGGGTGTTAGTATTGTACAGTGTTTACTGTACAGGAAGCTTATCAACACCACAACAAAATGAATATTTCACAGGTGGAATATAAAACCACACAAAAAAAGACAACAATCAATCCCGGTGTCCTCTACAGAAAAACAAAAAAGGTGGATTATTACAATGTGTTTCTGTAAATACACAGCATCCACAGAAGGAGAGACAGCTAGAGCCTGAAAATCTTTGAGGCCTTTTTAGCTCTGCCAAGGAGATTGTGTGATCACTCCCGTTTGTCCGCATGTCCGTCTGTCTGTCAGCAGGATTATGCAAAAACTACTGCACTGATACTCATGAAACACGGTGGAAGGGTAGCACAAGGGCCAAGGACTGACCCCTTATATTATGGAGCAGATCCATAATAAAGGGCGGAGCCTGGAAAGAAGAGTGGGCTATTGGCCTTGGCAGAGGTCTGCGCTGACTGCCTTCCTAGTTTCCATTTATGTCCTTCAAAGCATGTGAAATGCTTGTTTGACTCACAGCCAGTGAAGAATTATGATACTCAGATCAAAACTAGGCACAAATAATCCATACCTTATGATATGGAATATACACAGCACTATATACGTATATATATATATATATGTACATATATAGTGCTGTGTATTCTAACATATAGCAGGATCAAAACATCCGAGACATATTATAGCAATGGCAGTGGTCGGATTTCAACAAATCGGCAAATAATGATGAGAAAAAGAGAGAAAGAGATCCTAATCCTTATTTAGAGCTTATGTAAATGTGGTCCATGGGTGTCAGAGTGTATTCCCATTAAAATACATATGAAAAGGGTTACTTTTATGTTGCTGTTTAAATCTTTGCCTCATCTAGTTTTTGTTGAATTTAATTTAAGCTCTGGTAATTTACATGCTGGTTTGTGGTTTTCAATATGGATAGATCAAAACAGATCAAGTGTTGTGTTTACGTGTGGATCCAGAGGTGCTCGAGCTGCCTGTGTGCGTGACATCCACAGCACCGCGAGTATGACAGTGACTGTGTCACTATGATGGATAATGGATGCTTCACAGCCATTTTTTTTCCCCTTGATGTTTGAGAACTAAAGGCCATAAGGGGTCAGAGCTGGGATCTAGACAAAGATGGAGTTGCTCATTGTGTTATTCTGTCCTTCCCGCTAGGAGGATTTGATCTAATCTGAAAATGGCGCATAGACATCCGATTCATCTTAATGCATTAGTATCGGCGCGTCTTAATGTTTTCAGCTGTTACAGGTTGTCAAGACATATAGACGTGTCATTTGTGCAAGAGTGTTTCAGGGTACAATATGGAGTTAACGCCATTGTTCTCAATTATTCATCAATCATTCATGGAAAAATTTCACCATCCACTGTGTTGGCTCATCCATCATGCTGCAGTAACCACCATTCCTGTCCTTTAATTTAATTAGTTGGCTTGCATTAACTCGTGGCTTGACTGAAGGGCTCAGTCTGGTTTCTTATCAGGAGCTAATCAGGATATCTGTAGTATTAAAACCATTTTGCTATTAAAATTACACAAAATGCAGTGATTGAATGGTAATAAAAATATGTATTTAATCAGGACCAGAAGAGAATTCACACCATATTCAGGTCATGGTTGTAATGTCCACGAGCAGATGCAGGCAGAGCAAGGACAAAGAAAGAAAGAAACTTTTATTTCACTGCTGTCTGTGCTTTTAAGCACGTACAGTAAATAATAGGAAGCCATTTGTCAACTTGAAAGAATTTGAATTCCAATATCATGCAGTGTGAATAAATCTTAATCCCAGTCTACAAAATATAACTCTCTACACATCTAGTATTTATGAAAAGAAAGAATGTACTTTTTTTAATCAACCCAGTTGCCAGAAAAAAAACATGACTCCATTGTTCATTTCTGCAAACCGCGGAAATGTATAATTTCAGCCTAATTTGTCATCTAAGGATCTGCTACTGTTTTGCCTTTCGTCAATAGGCGAGATGGCGGATATACGTAATCCATGACTTTGACACCAGAGGTAGGTTTTTAGGTTTAGGCAATAAGCACGCTTTGGTTAGGATTAGGGATTAAGGACTGTGGTTTTTATCACATCTGGCAGAGCTTTTCTGTATTAAATCAAGTCCCGGTATCTTTTCCTTTAGTGCCTAACCCTAAGACACATTTCTGACAGACACGGCTGAAAAGTATAAGTAACGTTGAAAGTAGTTTTTGATTCAGAAGCAGTTAGATTGATAGATGTTTTTGTGGTATAATGGCAACATTTTACTCTGGGAAATGGGCTGTTTTAAAATCGTTTCACACCAAGCACAGATTTCCATGGAATTTCTAAAAAACTTTTTAGAAATGTCTTCTATAAACACTTTCTTTGAAGCCCATTACTATAATTATAGCGCATTATGAAAATACTTATAATGCACCTACAGGGCTGCATAATCATAGTTCTAAGAATTTAGGATTATTCATAATGATTTATAGCAATAATCATGACTCATTATGAAGCCAATGTCTGTAATGAATTATGAACATACTTATGTTACAGTGTACATATAGATATAAGCATTCATACATATTCAGAAAGATATATAACATTTATCACAACACATTATGAGGTATTATAATATCTAAATAATTAATAATAATGACTTATGAAGTCAGATGTAAATACTTACATTTCTGCTGGTTACTGATTATTTTTACAAGTATCTATGTCTCAAAAGTCTCACACTTCTTCATGTACTTCCTTGCCGGTGTTTTCATGCTGTAGAAAATCTACCCCGTGACTCCCAGATTTTGGCCAATCGCAGGTGTTTTCAGGCAGGTAGGTGGGTTGAATAAGTGATTGACAGCTGTAAATACCGATCACCGATCAGACTCTGTCAGATGCGTCCTGGACGTGATTCTACTGCTCTACTCCGTGTCTCAACACGGAAGCTTGGAAAAGTAGCTCCACTTTTTCCGTAACGACGTCGGGTTATCTGTATTCATATTTAGTCTGTAGATTTGGATCCAGAGGAGAGAGCTGCACGAGGAAGGTGTGTATTTTCAAATCCTGCCATGTTTTTCCTCCTGATTTCAGCTCCTGCAGCTTCAAGTAAAGTGAAAAAGAAAAAAAAGGGGGAAAAAAAACAGCATGAAACACTGTCAAATGTAATTCTTAAAAGGTAGTAACATGATACAAACTTTTTGATTATGAACAACACACTATTAACATATTATAAGTATGCTCATAATTCTTTTAATTTTTCTTTATAAAGCATTATGAATGATCACGCGTGCTTATAACTATGATTGTACAGCTCTACGGGAGCATTACACGTATGCACATAATGCGTCGTAATGCATTATAGACATAGGCTTCATAGAAAGTGTTGCCAAACTTTTGATTTTGTGGGTTCATGAAAAACAATAATCAGACAGACTCTGATTTGTTTAGATTTCCATCTGTGGAAATATTTGTTTGACATATGACATATGTTTGACTGATTTTTCCAACTGCTGTTATTCCAACTAATTACTGTATAAGAACCCTCGCACAGCAGTGTATCCACAATCTATAATCCACTATCACTAGACCTCACCGAAAGGCTGATGTCCACTATTAAGCAGGCTTTTGGCCTCAAGTCAAGCATCTCCGAAGCATAACGTTACTTGAGCGCCACAAAGACAATAATATCATTATGGTTAGCAAAAGGCAGTTTAAACAAGTGAAGCCCAACTAATTATCTACCATTTGGAAGAGAAACGGCAAAGGAAATTCTCACTTCCAGCACGCTGCCAGTTGCTGCTCAAGGTTTAGTGGTTTGCAGTAGTTGGTTTGTTTTCTCCTGATGTGTGAGGCAATCATCCCCAACAGGGCCTCAGACTGTTTCATAGTCATCTGAAAATATTGCCCGAAGCGACTTTTTAAAAAAATGAATATATATATTAAAACACTCTTGGAATTACAAAATAAGTGAGATAAGATTCCCTGTTTCCGTCGCTGTTCCGACGTGGCGTAAGGTCCATTATCCGGGTGTCAGGTTTACCCTCAAGTCGCGATGCTGGACACCTGCCTCGACATTCACAACTCCCCGCGGTCCGCACCTAGCGCACGGCGAACACTTCCTCAGCCATCAGTGGGAATTCTCATTAGCGCAGACACAAGGTAGGGACTGTGTTTTATGTGTGAAGTGAGAGAGCGATAGAAAGACAAAGACAAAGAAAGAGAGTGGGACTGGGGGGTTAGATAGATAGAGAGAAACCTAGAGAGAGGACTGGGATTTGGCTGGGACTCCTGGGACCAGATCACCCTAGCATTGAGCAGGAGCCAGTGGTCTGTCACTTAGAGAACACTCTTGCACACATGCAGACAGCTTATCCCATCCTTATGGAATACTATCTGCTTCCTGGTAATTAGAGCAGAGAGAAGTGTGTGTGTGTGTGTGTGTGTGTGTGTGTTTTTTTTTTCTTCCTGAGATTGTGTTTAGCATCATGGGTGAAAGAGGTGGGTTTTTTTTTTTTTTACACCGCGCAGGTGTACCGTACAGGTGTTTTTAATAACCCTTTCTTGTCCCTAACACACGCGACACATTTCTATGCGTGTGTGAGTGAGTCTGCTCAGGGTGACTCTGGCGGCAGGATTAGTATTCTGTGCTCGTGAGGTATGGCTCTCTCTCTGTACAGCCTCAGCACTGAGCCCCTTTATGCTCCAGCAGAGGCCCTCACACACACACACACACACACACACACACACACACACACACACACACACACACACACACACACACACACACACAGACATGTACACCTTACCATTTATATCCGTTCCCGTTTTCTCAACAGATCTCTGTGGATCAGTATGGATTGGTATACAGTACACTCGCCGGCCTTGGCTGTATTTCAGGAGCAACACAACACCAGCCAACTTCTCTCTGATGCCATTAAAAGTGTCATAAATCAAAATAAAGAGAGAAATATATTGTGTACCTTCCATTAAATAGACTTCTTTGTGCTGTTTCCTTGTGCGCTGGCCACATCTCACAAAGATTTTTTTTCATTCTGATGGAGAATATAATCAAGGTTTCAGCATTACTGGTCGGGATGTATTCTACGTATTCACAAGGAATAGCCATTTTATTTTACCTCCCGCAGGTACCATCTGCACAAAGAGCAGAGGACTAATTGTGCTGCACAGCTTAATTTTTTTTTTTAACCGCAAATAAATATTGTACATTCCAACTTATCTTGAGATATCTCATCATTTTAAAACCAAAGTGTTTTTTATCTTACAGGGTTTTTCCTCGGTTTGTGGAGGGCTTCCGTGCTTTAATGGCTTTTCGCTGTTGTTATCTGAGTAAGAATAATGTATTTATGGACCTATATTTTTTATATTAAGAAGATATCTCAAAGAAACAATGAAGTCAATGCACAATCCATATGATATGATGATAGAAAAACAGATATCGTTTCATATTATGCTCTGGCGTTTTTTTATATCTTTAATTACAGTCTTTCTGGCAATATTTTTTTGTCACTTGCATTCTGCATGGATGCAGGCAGGAAATTTGCATGAAAGCAACACAAATAAACATTGGGGGGAGATAATGTGACACACATTATCGGAGCAGGAATTGTTTATATGGAAGTTCCAGTTAAAAGAAAGAAAATAATCGAGTCAAGTTATGGTATTTTAAACCGTTTCTTAATCAAATGTACAGAACAATTACTGTTTCATGACATGTACTGTTACATTGATATAAAATATAATTTTATATAAAAGATTTTGACTGTATCACCCGTCCCTACCAGCCACCTCCCATTAAAAGCTCAGAATGGACAGTTACTCTCTTTGTTTTGCCTTTAAACCATAAATCCTTTTTTGCTCCCATATGTAAAAGTAAAATCGCATGTCTCAGATACGACCCCAAAATGAACCATAAACAATTTTATTACCATCAACACAAGAAAACTGTTATTTGGCATTGTCTGTAGTGCAATTTTTCAAATGCTGATGGTGAACATGTATCAAAATTTTTTCTCATATTCACATGCGCACAAATATTAT
>JAPQRN010000003.1:10965533-10975552 GCA_037367275.1 Coranthus polyacanthus
CACACACACACACACATATATATATATATACACACAGGCCAAGAAAGTGGATACACTAACTTTAGGAGCTGCCCTACAACATGTCAAACCACTTTTTATGCTAGTAAGAAAAATGCTAGCAGTACTAATACTTATTGAAGCTAATACAATCCGTATGCACAAGTTTGTGTGTGCCTCCTTCTGTTGGTCTATCACTTCACAGCAGAATGGCCTCTTACACTGAGTCCACAATAACAAGGCTCCCGAGACAAATTCGTCTAAGTTGATGTTTTTGGCAGTGAAACACAGAGACATATGACAGATCTTTTCTCCCTCGCCACACTGACCTTGTGGGCAACCCGGTGTTCCCTCAGTATGAATTTTTAATGCTTAACAAATAAGTTGTTTCTTTGTTGCCAAGATGAAAAGTGAGGGATCTTGGAGTTAAAGCCTTAATTGATGGATAGAGGCATGCACAGATGCTCACAAATACAGACGCATTTTCATGTCACTGCATATCCTTCATTTTTTCTTTTTGTCTCCTTCTCTGTCTCTGTCTCTCTCAGTCCTCTCATTATCTTGTTGCTCTGTCAGGCTGTAGGTTTGCCTCTAGGGTGTTGAACTGGCAGAAGTAACAGTATGACGGTAATTTGCTGGAATGGAAGGTTAGACTAGCTCACCTTGCTTTTTAAATGGTGTTATGCGGGCCAAATGGCAGACCTTTAACACGACAATTAATTATGAAACACATGTAGCAGAGGTTTTCTTTTTTCGGGACTAGATTTATGTCTTGATTAAATAAATGCACAGGCATCTGAGACTAATTTACACACATAAACAGTTAAGCACAAATGAATGCCCAAATGAAAACATGCTTTGAATGTCTAAAAAAAAAATTAGACCACAAACACCTATGCTCACGTGCTTACATGTCATACGAGCACACGCACAAACAGACGGTGACAGGCTTTTAAGCCTTTGTCAGATTAATAGCCACTTTCTCTCTGTGGTCAATAAATGCTTCAGGGAGTTCCCTAAAGGCTGCAGGATAGCTCCCTGTGTGAGAGTGTGTGTGTTTGTGTGTATGTGTGCATCTAACAGGCCTCATGGGTCAACCTGTCACCACAAAGATGGCTAAGCAGTTGGTTGGCCAGCGGGAAATCAATGTAAGGTGATGAGGCTACTGTGTGCGTGAGTGTTGGTGTGTGTCTGTTTGTCAGTGTGTTTTATGTGTACCTGGGCTCTGCTGTGTCTTTTAGCACAACTTTAATTTAGACTGGGAAAAACACCCAAACAAGAAAAACTTGAGGAGACGGCAATGAATTGATTCTATCCATGTTTTACAACAACGCCTATGTATAGAAATG
The DNA here is from genome assembly GCA_037367275.1 of Coranthus polyacanthus. Lineage (NCBI taxonomy): Eukaryota > Metazoa > Chordata > Actinopteri > Kurtiformes > Apogonidae > Coranthus > Coranthus polyacanthus. The sequence goes on from JAPQRN010000003.1 coordinate 10,966,880, forward strand.
CACTGATGCTGACAAAATATAGGCATGTTGCTTTGTCTTTCTTTTTTCTCTTTCGTGCTAACATTGTGAAAGCTTCATTTTGAAATATAGGTGTTAATCAAGTGACAACCTCCGGGGCTGACAAATGAAGCCAATATGGAACTTGCTCGTTTGCTGTGTCAGACTTCCAAAGCTTCTGACACATCACATGTAATTAGGGTTAAAAATGCATGAAAAAACAGATGTTTCATGAAATGTACTGGTATTCAATTAGCATTAGTATAACTTAACTACATGCTGCAAATGGTAGCATAAATTCAGTATGATATTACATATACAGTATGTTCTGACAGCTTGTCTGCTAATGAAATAGGTATCCTGCTAATTAGTCTTTTTATTCATAGACATTACTGTTATCAAACACCTGTCTGTGTTCACATTTAGCAACTGGTAGCTAAAGTAACTGAAATTGCCTTCCTGCATTTAAGGTAAAATGTCGTAGTTCGCAGTGTGGTTGGTGTTCAGTGTTCAGCAAGTTAGCAGTAGCCTTAGCATTTGCATTTTCCCCTGCTCCACCCTCTTATCCAAATATGGCTCCAAGCATCAGAGTGGTTACGTCAACTTCTTTCATCCAGTCTATGGTGCTAATTGCTGGAGAGATCCAGATTCACATGGGGAGACATAATAGTGCATAAGGACGTCTGTGCCTCTCACACCTGTTAGTCACATCTAGAATTCTTGGCCTGCAAATGGTGGTGAGCCTTTATGCTACGATGACGGCTCATCGTGGTGGTGGTGGGGTCCAAGGCAGTGGATGTCCTGATGCAATGTGGGTTGGAGATTATAAGACTGGGAAGCACTGGAGCTTTCCTGCTTTTTTCCCCACTCGGGGGAGGGTTGCAGCTCCAGTTCGCTTCTCCGTTAGTGAACCCTGGTCATTTAAACGAGCCCCAGTGGTCCTCATTACCCTTTCCCCGGGCACACACACAGATGCAGTCACACACATTCATGAATGTACAGCAGCACTCATTGTTACATGGGCAAAAATGCACTTGGACACATACAGCTGTTGGCTTTGATGAAGTGTAACAGGGCTGGGCACTAGTTCACAATAGTTTGCTTGGACTGCTGTCCTGTCCCTTAACAACCCTTGGCTTAAACGGATGTTACCACAGTGATGGGTCTAATGATGCTTTGAACGCCCTAGGGTTCACACACACACAACACTCCACAAACATTGCCTTTTAACCATGATCTAAGTTGAAATTGATCTCATAATATTTGATTTCCATTGATGAAAACACTTGAGTGCACTTAGTCAGCCATGCAAATTGCAAATGATGATTTCAGATGTGGCCTTTGTGCGTTTTTTTTTATGCAAGCATCATTACAGTGCATTCGCTATTTCGAGTGCTTAAGTGCAGCTATTTGAACCCTCTCTCCATGTAATCACTGCTTTAGGTGGGCTTAGTAAAGCATGCATTCACTTCCTTCTAGTCTCTCTTTCTACCCTCTCTTTTCTTTCATTTCCAATTTAGATTTTTTTTTTTTTTTCCTTTGGTTCTCCTTTATGTCATACATGTGATGTGAGCTACACCCCTACCCATACACACAGAAGGATCCTGTGGGACGAGAGAACAGAATGAAAGAGTGGCTCATCGTGGCTTCAAGCTCATCTTCCTTTCCATTTGTCTCTGTGTTTTCATTTCTCTTATGATCTCTTGCTCCAGTAGGGACCACCTATGGAGCTCGAGATAGACCTGCCGTTATATTGCCTCGCCTGTGTTGACTTTTGTACGTGTGTTTGTCTATGTGTGTGTGATATAGAGCACTGTTTGAAGCACTCAAGTGAATTCATAGCACTGGGGTCAGTGAGACAATGATACAAGGCAACAGTGGGCTGTGGATTTTTTTTTTTTAGGCAGCACAGTTCAGCCCATAAGGTTTTCTAAGGAAATGTGATTGAAACAGTTTTCTTGATGCACCACAACACAAGCTTGATAGTACATATGTTGCATCATATTCTCTTTTTTCTTGTACCAATAACATGAAACAGCTCAGGTTCAAAGGGGGGGGAACTTGAAAAACCCAGACAGTTTCATGCTGTCTATGGCTTCAAGATGTTCTCTATAACTTTAACACCCCTAAAGGGATTTGGTCTCTGTCTGAACTTGTCTTTTTTTTTTTTACATTTCTCAAAGAGAGCCCAATGTTCTTTGTCGCTCAGTGGTGTGTGATCTCTCCAAGATGTCTCAGACATAGATGACCTTCCATTGCAGAGTCTTGCACAGACATCCCCTGGTCAGGACTTGCTTTTCATCAGAAATCTGTAAAAAGAGAGTCCTCCTCTCTGGAGAGTTCACCAAAAAGCCCTCTTGTGGCATCGTTAATCAATACAACTATTGGCTGAGAGTAATCAAGTGATTAATCAGCGCGACACCCAGCTGACGCAGGAAATTCTTGAGAAAGACTTATGGATACTGAAAGAGAGGGAATAGAGAGGCAACAGAGTGGTAGACCCACATGAGAGCTAGTAAACAACAAATAAATTAAACACTACACAAAGTAATTTGGAATGTGGGAAGGCTGGAAGCTTGCTCATAAAGAACTACTACTACTCAAAATAGACAAAAGATGTCCTAATCAAGGTGACATTTCAAACACCCCCTGAAACAGAGATACTGTTGCTGCTGATGCAGTCTTTTGTTTTGTGTCCCAGTGCAATTTCTTGCTTCCTCGCTACAACGAGGAGCCTGAAAACAATAATGTTCATTTTCAGTTTTCCAAAACACATCGCAAGCAAAAGATCGGTGTCAGAGCAAAGCCAAGAAGAGGGTATCAATGCAACATGACAAGAGACATGAAGCTTCATTTACCTGAGCTAGAGGTCTGAATTTCCACGAGATGATGCAGGGTGTTGTTGCATCATTACCATTTTAAACACATCATTAACAGAACTAAAACGGTTGACAGATTGTACATGTAGCATCGGTGGACAGTCACAAACATACCTTAAATGTGCACATTAGAGTTTAGCTTACGCTGTCTACTCTTTTCCCAGTAGTAGTCATTAAAATACTGCAGGATGTTGCGTTTATGCCTTTCTGGTAGAACTTTGGTTGATAGCAGCGTAGTCAGATTTTTGTTTTACCTCACTTACTGTTCATCTACCTTACCAAGACAGAAATTTGTCTGACATCTGTAAAGTAAAAATGATGAGACAAAGTTAATCTTGTGGCCGACAGTACTTTGAAACAGATTACTGTGGCAGAGCTGTCTGCCGTGTGATTTTCTCTCTCATTATATTCCAAGCTAGTTATTCTATTTTTGTGGTTTCGTAAATAAAAGCCATTATCTTATGAACATCACATTGGAAAAACTTAAGAGGTTCGAAGTGGACTTTGATTTGTCTGAAAATTCTTTAAATTTAAATAGTTTTGCAATTTACTGCAGAGTTATTCAGTGTTTTCTTTACTTTGAAAGCCAAGTAACTAAAATGCATCTAAGGCTCTGCTTTTATTTGTGACATGTATCCGACTAGTGGTGTGCCATGATTCTGATTCTAATTTTACTGTTTCAAGCTTTAGAAGTACGATAACAATGAAGGCAGGAATGAAGAAGCGGGGGGAGCAGTAGGTGAGGAAGGGGCTGAAAAAGTGATAATTTCTGTCAGTGGCACCTAACATTTCCACTTTCTTTCTCCAAGATATGATTGTGAGAGGGGTGAAGTTATTGAGCGGCGTGGGGGTAAAGGAGATGGGGGGGGATGAGTGTCATGATAGTGAGAAGGCCATGAAGGCAACAGAAACCACGAGATGTGTAGTGAGTGGGTGCAAGAGTGCCTGATGATATTGTGGGAGATAGTGTGGTTCGTGTGGCACATTTATGCCTTGAAGGGACAGGAGTGTGATAGCTGACAGTTTATTCTTTTTTCTTTTCTTTTTTTTTTTTTCTTTTATTTCAACACAAGCCATGAAGGTGCACTGGATTCCATTTATATAACCAACACAGGACCTTCATACATCATATCAGACTACATCCAATTAAGAATACTGGTTAGTTGTCAGATTACAGTCTTTCATCGGCTTCGCATTCAGGAAAAACACATATCTCCAAATGTGCTGACTTTGAATGAAGGTTTAATTGTTCCTTCATAGGTTGAAAAAAAAATCTCCTTCTTCTTAAGCTAAATAAACTCTTTAAAACCCCCTCTTGGATTGGTAGCATAAATTCAGTATGATATTACATATACAGTATGTTCTGACAGCTTGTCTGCTAATGAAATAGGTATCCTGCTAATTAGTCTTTTTATTCATAGACATTACTGTTATCAAACACCTGTCTGTGTTCACATTTAGCAACTGGTAGCTAAAGTAACTGAAATTGCCTTCCTGCATTTAAGGTAAAATGTCGTAGTTCGCAGTGTGGTTGGTGTTCAGTGTTCTTGGATTGGTTGGGAAATGCATTGTCACGAAGCTGAAAACAGGGCTGTTTTTCTGAGCTCATGAAAAGTTGCCTTTTTAGAGAAACGTGGTTCTCACGTGACGGAGATGCTACAATATGATGATTTTATATATGACGCATTACCGTAGATTATAAAGTAGTTCAAATGCGTGCAAACATCTGCTGCTGTCAAATGCAACACATACATTAACGCGACAGTAATATTAATCCAAATAGCAAAACACTAACAGGAACCATTCTGACTGACTACTTTTACTTTTCATACTGTCATTTTTCTGATAATACTTTCATACTTTGACTTGAATAAGGTTTTGACTGCCGCGCTTTTTCTTGTAGTGGAACCACAGTGTAGTTATTTCACATAATAAAGGATCTGAATACTTCTTCCACCACTGGTTAAAATCTATGCAATATCAAACATCTAAATACATACAATATAAACCTTCATTCCTGGTATACATTATGTATACCATGCAGCACATGGCTGTGCAGCTAAGTGAATTGTTGATGCCACTCACACTGCAGTGGTCAGAGGACTGGCTCAGGAAAATGTAGAAAATATCATGTGGTAGTGCAAAGCACACTGGAGGAATTGCAAATTGAAAATCCATACATTTTTTGTCCCTTTATGTTAGTAGGATACTGATAGTATGTCAAATGAGTCTTCCACAGGACTTCACTGGTTTCTCAAAATGTGTCTTTTGTTACTCTATATTATACAGCATTTTGTTTGAACTGTTTTTCTCTATTTCTTAATCATATTGCATTGAAGATAAATGCATATGGCAGATGGGGAAATACCATAATTGCCAATGACAATAATAACATCAAGACTGTTCCTTTTATTAATGCCTGCAAAGGCAAAGAAAGACACAGATCAATGTATTTATTTCACTTTTACAACATTCATCTTATTTATTTTAATAATAGTTCAGTATTTCTGCCTTCTGTCATGTCTAGCTGAGACATTTTTTTCATTTTTCAGGCATGTACACTGCCACACATACATATTCAAAACTCATGCATGCACACACCCACACAGACTTCACTTGGTTTGAGTAGCAGTACAAAAATCTAGGACAGTCTTATTTTTTATGATTCAAGTTAGGCTAATTTAGCTAAGCATGGCGTTCTCAAAATGAGGGGTGTTTAAATTCCCACAGCAACAAGCAGACTAGGACATATTACACAGCATTCATCCTTTGGAAAAATGCTCCAGTCTGATTAGCCCTGCTAACCTCCATGGCTGAAATTATCACTTTAGCATGGAGCTCCCTTCACCCTGCACCACTGCACTGCTCTCTGGAGTAGTCTTGTGGCCTCACTGCTCTCAGCTATTTATGCAGGTGCTCGCTGTGCACAACACCTTTTCTCTCCTTGGACTAAATCACCCGGAACATTTTGTAGTGGAGCAGGACGGGGAAAGAACAAGCAGAGAGGCCTCATCTCAAGAACTGATGAGGCCACAGCAGTCCTTGAGAATTGTATGGACGAATATTGCAGATGCTGGCCATATATGCGTGTGGCGTTCACACTGAGGAGAGGTGTATTTCACAGGAGGTCAAGGCCATGTCTTTGCTATCTACAGATGGGTGACAAATTAAAGGGGAAACCTGATTGGAGTGGTCTTTTCCAGGATGAAAACAACACGAGGGCTCACTGAATGGTTTGATGAGTATGAAAATGATGTGAATCATATGCAGTGACCTTGACAGTCACCAGATCTCAATCAAATTGGACAGCAATGGGTCCAATGGGACCATCTTCAAAACATAGACCTGTATAGATGCCGCATTGGCTGCTGGGTTGTACATCAATGTCATAACCATATAAACTGGCCTGTAGAAAAGTAAAATACAAGAAAAAAAAGTAAATGAAATAGTGAGTATAGTGAATAATAATACTGTTATTAATATTGAGGGAGTTATGTAGTTTTGAGATTCAAAAATGAATTCCAACTATCAACAGCAGAGGGCTGTAGTGCACTCGAAACGCCCACCACTACCACCAAATTAACACCAGGCCTATCACTCACAGAAAAAAAAAGAGTGAAGCTTATTATACATGGGTGTTACGGCATCATCAATTTTTCGCCTGCAAAATAACAGAGCTGTCTTATCATCTTCATGTGCTGCATCAGCCTATAGTGAAATTATAGCTTGCTTAGCTCAGTTTTTAGCAAGAAAACAGCCACAGTATAAACATCACTTTGGTTCGAGTTTGGTAGATAAATATTCTGAAGCAGTTATTCTAATATTCATTAATATTCTAATATTCACATAATACCATAACATAGTAACTTTATACATTTAGGTATTGCTACATTGCCAACTCACTTGCATCAAACGTCATTCCTTTACTGGCGGAGAGCTGTCTCCTTCAGTTTTTATTTCTTTTCTTTGAGTCTGAATGTTGGTTCTCATGGCAGGAGGTGATGAAACTGAGCTAGGCAAGCTATAATGGTTGCTTTTTGCAAAGCTTCATCCATAGTTGCATTTACTGTGTTTCTACCTGAATGAAAATGAATTTAGTTCATGTAAGCATAACAGTGACAGCAGTGATTTTAGCCTAACTATTGATGTTCTAAGTAATTGGAGACCGAAGTGTTTTGTGCTCGACATAGATCATAAACTTCTCAATAAAAAAATGTTTCACTCTAATCTGTGGAAAAATGTATGTGTTGTAGTGATTTTTATCGAGAACAAAACAGAGCCCGCTCATTTACTTGTATTTATGTACAGGCCAGTCTTGCTTAGTCCAATATGATGGTTTCTGTACCTCAACAAGCTGAAGAAGCCAATGTGGCATCTCCATCCATCCACCCATCCATCCATTTGTCTGTCCATCCATCCTTTGCTTTTACATAAATAAAGTTCATAAAAATTATGATTGCAGTTTTATGAAATACTATACATTCCCGTGGATAAATTGCTTTCTTTCTCAAGGGGAACTATTGGCATTCCACAATGCTAGATTTACATTTGTTCATGCCAGATAATAATCCTGTCTGCCAGTGAAACAAGAGTTATTGTGAATGAGGATGTCTGTGATTAAAGCTTCATGTCACAGTGCATCTTCAGACTCACCCAGCAAGCTTTTCAAAGATGGCAATAGGCACATCTACCAAGGAAACAGATTTTACATTATGGAATTACATGAAGATAAACACAACAGATTTTAGCTGATATCTATTTGACATATAGTTCCATAAAAAAAAACATAAGGAATTTGCTTAATTACACAAATGATCAATCTTAAAACTGAACTGAAGAAGGCTTTTTGTTGAACAGCATAAGTCTATGTCATTCCAATGATTTACTGCTGTTTTGACTTGAATTTCAAATGATCCTACATCTGATCTTTTTGAAATCTGTGAATAAGGAGTTCCATATACCCTGAACAGCAACAGAAAGTCTGTCAGAGTAATTTCATCTCTAGGAATTGACTGTATCGGATGGATATACACTTAGACTTGGCAGAAAGGGAAGGAATCTAAACAATCAGAGCAGAAAAAAAAATGATTCTGATGGAAGAGTTCAGCTCCTACCAGCGTAAAAATACAGTCTAATAAAAAAACATTTCAAGGATGTTGAGGTGGGAGATAATCAGTGAAAGGTGTTGGCACGCACACATCTGCGGATAGATGGTAAAAAGTGTGAGGTTATTGCGCATCATAACTGCCTGAATTTGATTGGACATTGTAAGCCAACTGGCAATCAAGCGACTGAAGAATGAACAACTGATGGCAAAGACAAAACAGGTGATGCAATTAATCAGTGTAAGCAGAACTCCTGTGAACCAGCACTAGGCTTAGGTTTTGCAAGAGACAGCTTTTAATTTCCCAAAGGTGCACCTTGAGTGACCATACTGAGCCAGTTCACAGTATGTCTCGGAGCTGTTTTACATATTTAAGAGTTTTATATAGTTCTTGCTGGTATAGTGTGAAAAGTTGAACTGCTGACCATTCATCAGTTCCATCTTGAATATTCCAACCTTATTTGATTCCTCTCTGTTCCTATGTTAAGGTAACTTTTTAGAAGCAGGTGAAGGCTACATGTGGATAAGGGGGCTTGTATCATATGAAGCCATGGTTGTGTGTGTGTGTGTGTGTGTGCATGGGGTCACAAAGTGTACCAGTAAGCAAAATTCAGTTCTCTATTGTTCAACAGAATCGCCTAGAAAACTACAGGAATGGAAAATGGTAACACAATGAAGCAGTTACAGTAAGCT
>JAPQRN010000003.1:10975652-10985929 GCA_037367275.1 Coranthus polyacanthus
CTCTATTGTTCAACAGAATCGCCTAGAAAACTACAGGAATGGAAAATGGTAACACAATGAAGCAGTTACAGTAAGCTAGAAAAAAGGACTAGATCTTAAAGAGCGTAATCATCTAAGAGAATAACAGAACATACTGCAACTGAGGAATCAAAAATCAACCCTATTACATGACTCAATGGTAGATTAGAAGCCTGTACAAATACAAAATTGTTGCAAAAAATTCATACAGAGCAACATTAATAGAACATTCACAAACACATTAAACTCACTGATAACATGATAAATAATGTTTTATTTTCCAGCATCCAACCTCCAACTTGTTCTCAGTTTCCAGGTATTATACTGTAGCTGAAATCTAGGACACACTCTTGTTTGATGATTCATAGGAACATTATTTGGGTAGGAGTGGATGCCTCACATGGGTTCGTCATTCCACCGTATCTAAGATGTATATAAAAAAAAAAAACAACATAAAATGACTTAGTAAGATGTTGGGCCACCACGTGCAGCCAGAACAGCTTCAATGCACCGTCAATTCTACAAGTCACACCGTTCTCCCAAAACATTTTCTTCATTTGGTGTTTTCTTGATGGTGGTGGAGAGGGCTGTCTAACATGCCAACATCTCCCATAGGTGTTCAACTGGGTTGATATTGCATATGGAAGAGGTTTGCCTTTGGGGCTTTCTGCCAGCAAGCCTTTCTGGCAGAAAGCCCCGAAGGCAAACCTCTTTCATTGTGATATTGCGAAGGGATATTTTTTTTAACCCAAACCATGATCCTTTCCTAAACTTAACAAAATAGTCTTGTTGCCTAAACCTGAAGAAGTAGCTGTGGTACCTAATCCTAACCAAACAATAGTGATTCCTAAACCTAACCAAGTAATATTTGTACCTAAACCTATTCCTAACCAAGTAGTGTTGGTTCCTAAACCTAACCCAGTGGTTTTTGTGCCTAAATCCAATCAAGTATTATTGGTCCCTAAACCTACTGGTGCCTAAAGATAACAAAGTAGTTTTGGTGCCTAAACTGCAACTGAAAAATGAAAATAGTAATAAAAGCTTTCAATTATAAGTCAAAAAATGGTGTTTTCCTTCACGGTGAAAACCTCAGTCTCCTGTGTACAGCCCATTCATCCACAACAATCTTTTAAGTGGACTTTATTGCTCTATACACGTACTACTTCGTTTGAGTTCCTAAAGCCTTTCTGCCATTAAGTCTATCTGCTTCAAAGCCCTGAAGGCTAACTTCTCCCAGAACTGCTTATAATTCACGTCATTTTCATTATCATTATCATCAAAACATTCAGTGACCGCTCATGCCCTATGGATGGGGGCACTGTCGTCCCGGAAGAGACCGCTCCCATCAGGTTTTTCTTTTAATTTGTCATCCGTCTGTAACACGTTGCTACTGCTGCCTGTGAATGGCTTTGTTTGTCTCTTTGTGTGAGTGAAAGTGTCTAGGGCCATATTTTGGGTGCATTTAGCGTGCACAGCTCAGATTGCCCCTCTGTACTGCTTCACTGACCCTTCCCTCTGTTGAAAGGTGGTTGACAGAGTAGCAGTAAGTGTGTAAATGTGAGTGTTTGTGTACTCAAGAGAGAGGTTGAGGGCAAGAGTCAGTGTCTGAGTATCATTTTTTAAGCCCCTTCTACCAAGTTGAGAGGCAAGGTCTAGCTATTCCAGACTCTTCTCGTGCTACTCTTTTGTGCTTCATGATAAACACCTGCCAGAGGATGCTTTTGGTTGCTTTGGTCTGGGAGTTAAGTTCCCGTGTGAATTCAGTTTGTGTGCTTGTGTGGGTCTGTGAACCAGCACTTGCATGAGTGGATTTCACCGGGCAGACAGATGCAGCTAACTGTCCTCGTTTTCTTATTAGCAGGATGCCCATGCTGTTGTCATTGTTGGTTACCAGCAAAATGCCAAATGAACAAGACCGCATGTCTGCAAACAAAATCAAATTAGCTTTAAAATGCAAATGCTCAATCGACAAATCAAAATATGCCAAACTAATACTTTTTTGTGTTGCTATATTGATTTTCAAGATGAATAACAGCATAAAAATATTGTAACTGAAAGCAATTATAGTAATGAGAATGAATAACTGAGGCATAAGTAATTCAAAAGAAGTAGAAAGAGAGAAAAAAAAAAGCTAACTACTGTACAGAGTCTAAGCAACAGAACAGCAGCTGCCCTTCACCACAGTCTGCAGGCTGTGTTCACCTTTCCATCAGACACAAGACCAACCACAGAGTGTGGACACTGATTAATAATCCACAACCCTCCCTCTGTCCCTTCTTTTTCTGTTCCTTTACAGTGTCAGCATGATAGTGTTGCTATGGAAACATCATGCAACTGTAGGGGTGAATGCGACCCGAAATCGATCTTTTCATGTGGCCGCACCACGAACGTATCACAGTTATCATGTGGAAAGCTCCAAAGCCAAATGCCCACATTAGTTTAGTTGTTGGATTACGGTGTGCTTAAATATCTGTTTCAGAGAGTTTCACAGGGAGAACAAAGGCAGAGGGGGGATATGACATGTGACAAAGATAAATCATGAAACCATTTGCCATTTTAATTATTATCATGCGGGAAAAAAATTTGGCTTAATGACCAATCACAAAAAAGCAAGAATTTTCCCCTAAAGCTAGCTTCTTATACTCTTTACAAGCATGAACTTTTAGGAGTGATATCGTGTTTTTATGGTATCTATTTTCAGTTTAATTAGTGAAGCAGTCCACAACTCCCTGCCAAGGTGACAGACAATAAGATGTCTAAATCTGGACACAAGGATTTCACCCTGCAGCTAGGGTATCTTTGCATAATGTATGTCAAACTGAGACAGAGATACAAAGGGCCCCAACGCTGGCTTTGCAGTTCAACAGGGGATAAAGCTTTTCTCCCATCGATCCATTTAACATGCTACCAGCCATGACTGTAAACACTGACTAGTTTATTGTGAATTTAACATAGAACACAAACATTCTAAACCACGGGTATAATTGTCTGCAATTGATCAAGCCAATCCAGAGCAGTAATCTCTGCTCGAATGAATTGCTCAGGCCTCCCAACATTGATCGCTCCTTGATAGTAGCTATGTAGCATTGCTTGGAGTCTGCCGGACTGCAAATCTATCTAAATTCACATCTCCTTTTTATTGAAGGAAAAATCCGAAGTAGAAGGCAGAGGGTGAGGGGGTGGAGGGCAGAACGATAGACAGAATGACTATGTGGTGTGGGAGTTGGAAGATTTGAAAATATCTAATAAGAGAAAGAAAAATGGGGAAAAAAGACAATTTGAGACTGAGAATGAAACTGAAATGAAACAAAGCCAATTTGGCAGTTTGGAAGTATACCAGGGCTTGTGTTGATCGGTGTGTATATATATATATTGTTGTGAATGTGTGTAGGTGTATGTGTGTGCATGCAACAAAAACACCAGTCTAGGGCTTAGGGCTGAGAAAACTAGATTCTGAATCCATTTTGAAGGCACATAAGTGACCTTGCGGCCCCCATAGTGAGGCAGATGCTGTCCTGCACCGACGTGATTCAAATTCTCTCTTCATATCTGCTGCCGCGAGAGAAAGAGGTGAGAGAGAGGAGTGAGAGAGTGAGATGGAGTGGATCTGTCTGTCCAGTAGCTTATAAAAAGCCCATTATGGTGCGCTTCTATCAGTTTGGGCTCTCCCAGATGGACCCTGGAGTAAATGGACAGCACCAGAGAGCTATAAGCTCAGATTTGATATATGGCTGAGAAGTAGCTCTGTGTGTGTGTTCATGTGTGTGAGTGTGCATTCAGTCATATATGCTACAGTGGAAGAAGCGAACATTTCCGTGTCGCTATGTTGTTGTTTTTTTGTTTGTTTTTTGCATGCTATTTACTTCACACAGCTGTTTTACCATATTACCATATGTGATCCTCTACCACACACACATACACACAGTCATCCCAGTAGGCTTAAATCTCCGCTCAGTCTGACAAAGGAGCCCTGGCTCTAACTGGCTCTGCCCCAATCCCCTTCTCCAGCCTGCTGCTTTGTGCCGGCTCAAAACCATTTTACTGCCACGGCATTTATTTATCAGCCATATTTATGTCCTTTTGTGCAGGTGCGTGTGTGTGTGTGTCACAGCCTGTGTGTGTGTGTGTGTGTGTGTGTGCCACATTGAAGTATATTTGAGCTTGGTGTCATTGCTAATGTGTGTAATTAGGTGTTCAATATGCTGCATGGATAATTCCGTGTGTGTTTATTGAGTGAATCCCAGCAACTTGAGAAAGCCTACAAAAGCCTCTGCCTGGTGAGCGCTATCACTCAGCAGGGTATGAATGGGACTTTGTCCTTCTACATGCTACTTCGTGAAATTTTTTTTTTTTTTGTCTGGATGTCAGACAGAAAATGGCCTTTAGCAAAAATGTGGGTCAAAACTAGTTGAGAACATTCTTAACAGCTGTTATCCAACAAACAAATAAGGAAGATGTAATGCTTCTGCACTACATTCAGTAGCAAAACAGTGCAGCGTCGCCGTGGTGTCTTTTCAACTGCCTGATGTGAACGGGAAGTAGGTATCAAAGTTTTTTTTTTAATTTAAATATAGAGATCTTTGAAGTGTAAGTGTATGTGAAGTGTAGATATATGTAAATTATGGACAACCACCTGTTAATACAATTCAGTTAAGTTGTCGCATTCCCCAGCAGGCAATGGGGGAAAACACCGGGGCACAAGAGACTTTATGGTCAGATACTTCAGAAAAATAAAAGGGGGAAGTGGAGGATGCATCTGCCACAAGTACAGCCCCACCTGCAATGTAGCCTATTAATCGAGAGCAAGGTGAGACATCCGTTTAGCTAGCTCAAACATCTGGCAAACGCAGTCACTAATAGCTACCACCTTGCTTTCACTTTAGGGTCCAGTTATTAGCTTGTATAAAAGCCTAACTCAACGCGTCCTCTGACAGTAAACGGCTGAGCCTTAAGACACAGAGAGGAGGTGAGGACGGAGACAGAGTCAGACCAGGTTTATAATGCGGTTTGATAAGTATGTATGTAGGCCCGTGTTTCTCTGTGTATCTCTAGTATGACTGAATTTCGGTAGTGAGGCTACCGTTTTAGTCAGTCTGTATTTGGATTAAATAGCGTGTTGCAGAGGAGAACTCGTGCCACGTTCAGAGCTTTCCTCAGGCAGAAGATATTACCTGTATTGCTGGGGGAAAAAAAAAAAAAATAGCAGTAGCAAACACTGCATAATGTAAGTTTAGCAGTGTTTAGTTAAGCCTAAAAAGTTAGTAACTCTACCCGGGCCAATTTAGAACTAAGACATTTCTACCGTTGTAGCAGTTAATTAAATCAACCAGTGGTACCAACAAAAGACAAAAGGAGGAAAACATAGGTCATGGTCATTTTTATAGAAATACAGCTGGAAATATAAAGTGATGAGAAGATGTGAGCCTGAATGAAGAACCCTGCCACATCGATTATTTTTTCCATTGTTTTTTTAAACTATTGTACCTTAATTTTACCAGTAAAAATTTTTGGAACTGTTAAAATGCTTAAAGACAGTAAAGGTTTTTTTGGTGGCATAAAAAAAAAAAAAAAGTCTTAATTTACCCAGAATTAAAAGCAAATCAGTCCTACATAATATTGTCAAGATCTGAACAGCTTTGTGCAATAGATACATTTAGACATCTCTGATGTCTGAGTATTAGTTGGATCTAAGGCTTAGTCAGAGACTATCTTTGTGAAACCCGCCTTTGCTCCTGAAAAATAACAAAACTGATAGCTTCTAACTGTCTGTCAGTCACAGGTACATGATCCAGCACAAATCACTTTGTGTCATGAGTGGCTGAAATGACAGACAGACTTCATAGTCACTAAACTGAAAATGCAACATGAAATCCCGCTGCTTTCTCCAGTGTTAGGTCAGTTCTTGCAGCGCCATGGATTCTCATTTAATTAAACTTTATAAGACCTGTCAGATTTTTTTTTTTTTTGACAGTCGGCTTCAGGTAAAATTACAATCTTTGATTGTCAGGCTGAGCTTCTGACCTACTTCAATTTCACTAACGCAGATGACACCAAAGCATCACCTCTACCAAAATAAAGTAAAATATCTCGTCCTCTGCCCCCGACCAGCCATCGACCTCATCCACAGTTGGAAGTGATACAGCTAGCTATAGATGAAAATGGGTTCCCTAGAGATGAGGAAACAGCTGAAATGGGTGAAAAAGTAGCACGGAGAGAGGGCAAGGCGATTTGATGAAGTGTGTGATGATGTGTCCATTAAAGTGCAGTCCAGAACATTAAACAATATAGTGGGTTTTATAAAGGTCAGTGCTCTCAGGGGTTTATCCATATTGATCTTTACTTTCGATTGTGCCGGACTCTTCCCTGTGTCCATCTAAATCCTCTTCCCTGCTATAGACCTACAGACAAACAGACAGAGAGAGGGAAATAAAGAGATATAAAGAACGGCACACCTCACTGGTCATTTTATGCGAGACATTAATGTGTCGTCCTGCTTCACTGACCTCTACGTCTCAGCAGCTTCATGTTTTGGCATATTCACCCACACTCAGGGCTTAATTTGTACCAGATTCTGCCGAAAAAATTAACCCAAATACTACCAGATTTGTACCACCAATTACTCTGTGTTGTATATCCAGGGCTTTCTTTAAAGCTGTCAAAAATAAACCATTACGTCCTGCAAAATATGAAAGCTGCTATAATCATCGTGTTTATATTATCAACCCTTAGGCTACGTTCACATGAAAGGGGAAGCTTGTATAGTGGTATATTACACGTTGTCACTTCAGATACGGTTCATATATTTCACATACGGAAATACAATATACGTATTCAATTTGACTATAGCTTTTTTCTCCCCGCCGTTTTAAGGTGTAACATTTTGGCTTCAGTTTTTACCTTTACTGCTGCGACTTTGCTGTTTTTGTGAAGTCACAGTGCTCTTGATCAGCTGCAGCATCCTCCGGCCTTCTGATAGATAAAGTTCAGTAAGAGTTCAAATGTTCAATACTTTGGACTTATTAAAGTAAACCGAAAAACAACGGCAAATCATGCTGATGTTGCTCCATGTTTGCTTTCTACAAACGAGTTTTAATAGTTGGGTTAAAAGATGAATTATTGCAAATATAACTGTTAAATTGTCGTCTTGTTGAAGGTTGTCTTTAATTTGTTTCATTTATTAATGTCATGTCGTCAATTTTTCTCTGAAGTCAGAAGAAGACAAAAACAGCCAGTCAGTTTGTCAGACCTAATATTTACCAACACAGGTTCGCTGATGGATGCAACAAGTGTTGCTATGTTAAGTGTTGCTATGGCGCCTGCTGCACCAGAATGAATCGAAATTAGAGGGAGAAGATGAGGAGCAAATGTAGCAGAGTAGGTGAACAGTTTGTGGTTTTGCACAGTTGAATTAAAGTTTTTCTATCATTAACCGCTGTAGTGTTCAGTAATGAATTGTGAGGGTTTAAGAAGAGAGGTAATGTGATTTTGGTGATCAGTATAAAAAGTGTCAATGATGTGCAGGTGCAGGACTAAAGGTTAACTCTACGTGTATTAAATATTACAGTTAAATGTTTAGTTAAGTGGATTCTTGTACTTTGTACTGACCTAAGTAAGGCTTGTCGGGGGTGTTGGCCTGTCCATCTGTCTCCTGTGTAATATTTGTCGAAATATTCTGTTCATGTATTTTTTTTTTATATATATATATATTTACTGTATGCACTATTCACTGTTGGACCATTGGCTAATTTCAATTTGTTTCAAAACAAATTATAACAAGCCACCCACACGCATGTATACAACACTTACTCCATTCACTCGGGGCCATAGCCAGCTGTATATATCAGCAAATAACCATTGTTCCTTTGTTAAAATATGGTGTTTTGGCCTTTAAGCACAAGTGGTCCTGCTGAGAACAACAACAACACACACAAACAAGGGAATGAGAGGGAGAGTTAGTCAGTATGAATGAAAGACCGGGGTACTGAGTAAAACAGACATCTTTTTTCTTTTTTTTTTTTTTTCTTGTCACAGACTTGCTTCTGTAACAGGTCAAATTAGAGGGCTGGTAGCAATGGGCGTTTGAGCAATCATGACAGAGCCTTGGCACACTTCTGAGGCATTTGTGCTTGTGTGTGTGTGTTTAGGAAGCGTGAGAGGATGCGCTGCGTGTCTGCTCTTCTTTAGGTCATTTCCTTGTCAGAGGCTAATATGAGGAAATTTCAGTGCCAGTCATTTTTTTTTTTTTTTTTTTTTTGCGGTCTGTAATCTAATGCGCATGAACTCGCGCAATTATGTTTCATGTGGATAATTTACCTTAGATGGGCTGCATGTCTGTGTTACTCTGCGTAAATGAAACCACTGCAAAATATCCCATGGGCAAGATGTACTCAAGTGAAAAAGATCTGCTCAATCAAAGATGGTTTCCCCTCGCTGAGGGAGTTGATTAAGACTTGTAATGCTGAAACTAAGCCTACAAATCCATTTGCACAGAATATAACAGAATCTTACATGCTTGTGTATGTTTTTACAAACTGTGATAAAAACAGACTTTGATGTGTTGCATGGTTTTACTTCCTCCATATACTCTCAGTCGGTAGTCCTTTCTTTTTGCATTTATTGAAGGTGTTTAGCCCAAGTCAGCTATTACATACTGTCTAATAATTAATCCAAAACCTTTACACTTATTTAGTTAGCTGTGCTGAATTCATGAACCCCCATCACGTTGCATTACAATATGACAACACTGACGTGTCTGTTTTCCCTCTAATGAGCAAGTCAGAATTGACATCCGTTTTCTTTTTTGATTTTCTAGAGATTATACCGCCGACTTGACACTATGTTATCTTTTTCAGCACGATGTGTGCTGAAATGCATCAGCCTGTTCTTTATATATTTTGCTACAAAGACCAAGCCAAGGAGATGTAGGCGTTTGTATTTTTATTTTGCCAGAGTCGTGTTTTATATGTCTACTGAAACTGGCTTTTTGACTTCCCTGAAAGTAAAAGTGGATGCTGCTGAGGACTTACTACACCAACTTTCTGCATACAGTACTACTGTGCACGACACAACTTTATGCAGTAAAAAATGAAATGATTTCATACAATTTGTTTACTTCGAATGTAATTTTTTGACACTCTGACGCTTTTCACTGCACCTCACATATGGAGTCGTTCATTGCCAAATGAGACTGAAACAGAGTTATTATAGTTTCATTAGTTTTTATTTTTATTTAGTCTTTGAGTTTACTTTTAGTTGGTTGTACAAGTGCGAGAGTAGTCACAGTGTATTTTGTGTAATTGACTAGTTTTGGTTTAGTTTTAATTCAGTGTCAGAGTTTTTCAGGTTTTATGAGAAAAGCTTTGATTTATAGAAGCTGAAAAATGTGCGATGAAATAATGCATGTTATCAAATATGATTTACAAAACCATTGTTTATTAGAGGTCCCATATTGTGCAAAGCCAGTTAATTCTTGTACATCATGAACCATTAATATTGCGGAAAACAAGGCTGGTTTTTGCTCATAATGTGTTGCCTTGTTCTTTGGTTTTTGGGTTTTTTTTTTACTTTCATTTCAGATGAGGAAATGATTGTTTCGCCGCATTCTTTTTGTTAGCTATAGTAAGCCTGGATTGGAGAGAAGTATTTCATTTCTTCTTTATTTGTTTCAGATCCATACGACGATGACCTGAAAGTGAAGACGCAGAGACCGCGTTCAGCTGACCAGCCAGGTGTGTTTCAGGCACAAACAGGTGAGTAATGCATGTGTGCGGATGTGATCACAGCCGTGGAAGATTTATGCTGCATTACCCTTTCAGATAGGGAGTTTCATTAAAAAATGATTTAACATTTAGCTTTTGGGGCTTCACTTACCTTGAGCAGCTGTCGTAATTGACCAATGGCATGTGCGAATTTAAACTTGTATGTCTGACTTTCAACTCTTATATAATTAATTGCATATAGAAAAGAGAGACTGAATTATTAATGTTGTAATGCATTAAAGATAATACTGTAGGAATGTCACATGTATATATTTAAAGGACTGTGCTTATACATAATGACATTACATGTTGGCTGCTCCCACCAGCCAGAATAGGTCATATACCAATTTGAACTACTGCACATGTGCACGCACACACGTTTCCATATTCACTCCATGCACTGTGTGGAGGATGGAGTCCCTACCGCGAGGGAAACCCCTGGCTCTCGCTTTTCCTTCTTCTCCTTTTTTTTTTTTTTTTTTTTTTTTCTCCTCCTTCTGC
>JAPQRN010000003.1:10991174-11002122 GCA_037367275.1 Coranthus polyacanthus
TGAGAGAGAGAGAGAGAGAGAGAGAGAGAGAGAGAGAGAGAGAGAGAGAGAGAGAGAGAGAGAGAGAGATGGAGATAACACCTGAGCTCAATGTCAGCAGGTCTATTAGACTTGCCAGAACTCAGACATTCATACTTCTGGCTTTTCTATCTTTAGCACTCCTCTGCTCTTTCTTTCAGTATTGTTCTAGCTTCCCTTCCCTTGTCTACAGCGGCATCTTTGTGAATAGATAATACAGACCGAAAGGTGGCCTAGGCACACATAATCGGCAGGAAGCCATCTGAGGATATTTTGATTTACATGATAACTAAGCTGACTGCCTACAAAAAAATGGGGGAAAAAAATGAAAGTTTTCCCTTTGACCTCAGAGGATTCAGTCAAATTACTTTTTTATGCACATGCGTGTCTTTCTAATCAGTTTGACTGATTAGAATTGATTCAGCCCTATCTGCTCACTATTAAAGGCAGCGGCGACTTGAGGATTGCCTCTTTTATTTTCCTGTATCAAAACACAACAACACAATCAAGCCAGATCATGTCACGGAAGGAACTTGGGTGCTGATCATCCCGAGTAATGTCAGTTGAGCTCTGGTTTGATTGCCGCTGTCGGTCCTTACTAGATGAAATTTTAAAGTACTGCCTGTCTTGCTCTAGGTTGATTGCTCTGATTGCAATTGATGTGAAAGTAAGGCATTAGTTCTCTCCTGCCTTACCTCCGTCCCTCATCTAATCCCCTGCTAATGTCCAGCCTCTACCCAGATGAATTCAGTGCAGCATCGGTAAAACTGCAGTCCAGTGGTGTAGCACACTTCTGCCTTCATTGTCTGAATCCAGCTACCTCTTTCTGCTATACAAGCAACCTTTATCCTAGATATTAAGCTAAGCCTGTCTTTAGCACTTGAGAAAATCTTAGCACATGTGAAAGCATCTTCAAGCCTTTGGCATTGCGATCTTTACCATAATGAAGGAGGCCAAAGGAAATGCCAAAGCAGATTCATATGTGTTGACTGCACACTTCTTGTAGCTTGAGAGAAGGAGGAAATATCTTTGTGCAGACAATGCAAAAATTGTGATAGAATGTCTTGTGTTGACTATTTCTGCTGGTATGCAATGGGTAGCCATGTGTTTGTTCTTGTAACCGTGCAGTCAGTTGTCACGTGTTATTCTTATTCTTATTAAATTCATCATCATCTTTCCCTAACCAAGATGTGTGTCTATGACTGTAACTGGGATGACGATTGACATATAACATTCTTCTTTAGCCCTATTCGCGGTCTTTTCCTCATCCTAACTGAGATGTTTTTGTGCTTAAATCTAACCAAGCTTTAACTGTGGCATTGTCACAGGTTTTGTATATTTCAACCTTATCAGTTGTATTGGGTGTCGTTTGTCCTGCTCCCCGCATCTGCCATTCTGTGTGACTTCTAATGCTGCCATCCAACGCTGGTAAGAATTGTAATGACATATTCTGTTGTTCAAGTTAGATGACTTGTCATAGGAAATTCAAAGATGAGAGCCTTTTTATCATAGTTTGTGGCTCATGTCATAACCTTAAGTAATAATCCTTTAAAACAGTACGTGTCACATCTACGTATGAAAACAACAGTATGTGAATTGTGGGGAAGGATTACCGTACGCAAGCACTGGACACTAAGCTCATTGATGAAGTCAGTACCCCCCACTGTGAAAAAAACACAATCTCTTTGGGCCGATATGATGTTCTCTCTCCCGAGTGTTTCTTCAGCTTAGCTGCAGTGCCTAAGCATTTGTGGACAGCACCTAAGTCTCATAATGGCAGGGAAAACTCTGTGAAGTGTATCATCAAACTCTGTTGTCCCTTGACTGTGGAAGAGGAAGAAAGTGTGGCCCTTCATTTGTGTTGTCAGGCAGTAAGGAAGTGTGTACCTTTTGAACCCAGTGATAGGCAGAGTAAATGAGAGCGTTACAGGAATACGGTGCCCATGTCCTCGACACGTAGGGCAATCTAATCGTGCCAGTAAATACTGAGAGGATGCGTTTGAGGGCATGCCGTTAAATGAGAAATCAAAGTTGATATGGGGACACGGTCATAGTAGAAGTGTGTGCACTGTTGTCAAAATTCAGTATCATAGTGTAGGGTGTCATCGTTGTTTTTTTTTTTTCTTTGTCATCTAAGTAACATTTAGCGGCCTTTCATTATTTTATAAATGCGCTGTAATCGGTCCAGTCGTTTTTTTGGATGTATTTTCTAGATGCCCATGTGAAAAGTTTGTTGAATTTGCCGCACAAAAAATAGGCCTAATTTTGTCCATTTTGAGCACCTGTACTTTTTCCACGTAGATGTTAAGAGTCGGCCGATGTTTACCGATGCATACCATCTGCAAAAAAAAAAAAAAGAAAACCGAGAAAAAGCGAGAGGAACATCTTCCTCTCCTGTCGGTGCATATGCTAATCTTGTTTTTATGCAAATGTTCCAACGCGATTTGTATGTCTAAGTGCCTCATTTTCCATTCAGTGTCGATATTAATATCCTCAGCCGCTGCTTTGATGGGATATTGGTTGCTGTGTTATGTTCCGTTTATTATTTCATTTTTTTTGCTCCTCTGATGTTTTCTGACGTGGTTCTGGAGGGGTGTAGGGGCACTCCAGGGATTGCCTGAATGGGATTGCACCAAATTCAAATAGACTGAGAATGCGGGGGTGGTAGCAAGAGACATAAAAGTGTTTAATGAACTTGATGTCGTCAACTCGTTTCCTTTTTTTTTTTCTAAGTTTGCTTGATTCAGGGTAGATTCTGCTTGCTATTTGGTTTGTTAATCTGTCTGCTCTCAATCCGATAGGGAGCCAGACACACAAACTGAACTGTTGCAGTCAGATCAGGACTGCTCGGTTTTGGAGTTCCTATTCAGTTACTAAAATTATATTTTTATGCCAAGTGCTTTTAAAAGCAGATGGTATCTTGCAATATGCATGCTCTAAAATGACATTCCCTAAACCAAAACAAGTCTGGTTTTCATTCTTCAGGGAGCAAACAAACATATTGATCAGAACACGAAGGCTAGTCACGGCAACTTCGTGACTCATCGAGTGAAATATTCTTAATCAGCATCATCTATACAGTTTCCTACGCATTTACTCACAACCAGAACACATACACGGGCATAAGCAAGTACGCGAGCACACACATTATGTTCCAGACCGTCCTTGGTTGGAGTGCATAACTCATTTAGCTGACGTGTTGGATAGAATGTTCTATTTTGTTTTTTTTTTTGTTTTTTTTAACCATTTATTGTGCACAAGTTAAAGTAGCGGAGTGTTCTGAGTGTGAGTGTGGGTGGATATGTCTGTGGGCCCATCTCTGCACGCCTCCATGTGTGTGTCTGCGCGAGTTAGGGAACATCAAAGAAAAGCAGCTTGGACAGAAAGCCAATGAAGTGAAAATGGACATTTTTTTTCTCGTTTTTCCATGGCTAAAACTCCTAAATTAAGGTGATACAGATAATCAATTTTAAGTAATGGTTTGGCTCTTGACAAAGTAAACCAGGCAGTAATTGGTCCAGCAAATTAACTTTTTTTTTTTTTTTTTGAATATGCGCTGAAATATAAACCTTTCATGCCCCAAAGCGTGCAAAGTGAAGTAGTACCCCTACTACTTCTGTTCTATTTAGCTACCGTTCATTTACCATAGACTCAGTGACATTTAAAACATGGAGTAGAACAGTGGTGCATTATGAATACAGTATGTCTGGGTGAGTGAGTAGTCAAATGTTGCAATACTTTCAATAACCATTCAAGCAAGAAACTTAGCATGTGACACTGCAGTCATGAAGCTACACAGACTCGCACACAGATGTACACACACACACACACATAGCTTTTAATAATGCAGTTATGCTTTGACCCCATATGAAATTGCTGGCAATGATGGTATCATCATCATTAGGATTAATTTGATGCATGCGTCCTCATATGGACTTAAGTTTTCAGACGCTAGAAAGTAGAAATTAAAAGGAGATTTGTTTTTGTGCTGCACTTTGAAAGAATACTTAGTTTGACTTTAAGCACACTTGGTAGTCACACATTCTCGTTACACACACACTTACTCTATGTGGAACTGCGGATGTTTATTCTGTTAAGCGTGTGTTTAAATGAAGTAGGGAGAGTTTGGGCATTTTTTTCTCCTCTTATCTGAGCTTACTTGCATTTGCATCAGAAACCCAGACCAGCGCCTTTCCCTTTCATGCACATTTTTGGAGCTCTGCATTTTTTTAAATCTTCACCTCATGAAGCGGAATTTCTGCAGTACGCGAACTTTATTTTGTGACCAGGGTTTACCACACGTCTGTCACTTTGTTGTTGTTTGATCAGCACTGATCAGCTTGTTGTTTTTCTTTTCTTTTTTTTTTTTTTTTTCTTCAGAGCTTTGCTGCAGTAAACATGCTCTTATCCACCTCCCTCTGTGACTGCAAACCTGATGGCAAAGCACATTCTTTTAATGTGCGCTGTTGAAATAAAAGGCATTGTGTTTGTAGCAAGATAGGAGACATATCTGATGTATCTGCCCTTTGCTGCTTTGTTTAAAGGTATCGCCGGATAGGGGGCCAGGTGCTGCAATACAATTCCAATCCTTATTTTCATCTCTTTTCTTCTCTAATTTTGTTTATCTGTTTCAACAGTTTTCTATCTTTGGCCCATTTCCAATGGGTGTTTTCTTCATTAAATGTGTCCCGAAGCTGCTTCAAGCTTGGTTTTATTGGCTAATTGATCGGCTTTATGCAATGACTTCAGCTACACTTTTACCGAGTTTGGGAGACGGAGGTTCAATTTGGATGAATAAGTAATATCTTACAAGCAATCCTGTAGTGTTTTAGTAACACAAGTGGATTTTTTTTTGTTTTTTTTTTAGCTTGTCTCTGCTTGTTATTGTACTGCATCAAGTTCTGGAGTCTGTTTGCGTCTCCTGAGGAGATTTTGCAATTCAAAATCAGATACCTCAAAGATATCTCCTTGCACTTTGAGGATGCCAGTTATGTTTTATTATTATCATGCTTTATTCAGTTGAATATTTTGCAGATAGTATTTTTTCATGTGTGATATTAAATGTTCACACACTTCAGCACACTGCATTCGCTAAAATACCACCTTTCTAATCTGCAACAACAGCCACACCTTCACTGAATCTGAATGTTAAAGCCCACCTCTGATGATTTTCTGTTGGCCTGTCACGATATATCTTAAAATGCTAAGACGTAACGCTGGAAGCGTCTGACTGGTGGGGAGTGCCAGGGATTTAACCTGTGCAGGGTCGATCACACCTTGACAGTCGCTGAGGTCGCGTGGCTTGTTGATATGTAGGTAAATCGTGTAAGACCATCCCGTTGCGCGTGTCCAGGTTTAGTTTAGTTCATTCAGTTTTAGCAACGGACAGTGAACGATAATTAGTCAGCAAATAAACAACAGACGACAGCAGCGTTGCCATTAACCTTAACACTAAGCTTATCTCATTGAGTTGAGTCGATTTCTCCGTTGCAGCTGAAGCTCTCGTGGTCTCGTCAGAGGTTGCTGGTTCAGGGTCTGGCTCTCCTGCGTGTTTTGTTGTGTATCTGACAGTGTAAACACCTGCGGTGATTTTGCTCGCACGTGTGTGGATATTGTGAAATGTCATTTGCGTGGTTAGTTTCATTTTCATCATGCACTGTAACATTAGCGGCATGTTCCAAATCCGTCCTTTACCTACATGGTTCATTTTCGCTTCATTGTAAGACTATGGCGGGCTGCCATCTATATCATTAATGGGAAAAACTGCTACCTGTCCTCTCTGTCCCAAATATTTGCAAAAACGAGTCAGCCCTCCTGTGGTGGACCGTGCACTTAAGTTCTTGTTATCCAAAAATACCTTTAATTGGACGGAGCTGGTGAACACATCCATTCTGAAATTGTGCGCTGAATGACCTAATAAAACAAAACAAATCCTAAAATGAATGTCAGTTCCACTCATGTCTGATCATTTCTGAGCTACACGTGTAGTTTCTAATATTTCCCCCCTTTTTGACACATAGCCTCCCTGCACAGAAGCTAAAACATACTGATACCATGTTTTGCCGAATTTAAAGATATTTCATACGATCTATCTATTTAGCAGCTCTCCATACTTTTTAATATCACCATCGCCTCTTTCTCTCAGCCTTCTTCTCCTGCTCCTCTGAGCCTTTCTTCACAGGGTAAGGTTAATTATTTATCGCCATGATTTATTTAGATTTGCTCAACACAGGCCCAGCAATCTTCATCCTGGCTGTCTCTAACTTTCTCCCCCTTCATCCCTCTGTCTCTCTCTTCGCCTTCTATTTCTTTTCAGAGGATCTCTCCAAATCTGCTCCTCTCTCTCTTTCTTCCCTCTCTTTCAACATGGTTTAATCTTCTCTGGTCTCTCTCTGAACATGTTCTAAATAACCTCTGCCCTCTCCACTTTCTGGTTCTCATAGCAAACTTCAAATTTTTCAAGCTCAAAACAAATTTTTTTTTCCTTCCACATTATCCCCTCTGATGTTCATCTTTTTTCATTTATTCCTTACACTCATTATCTGAACCTGCTGTCTGTGTTTGTCTTCATTTGAATACTTTTATTTTTTTTATCATTATTCTCTGTAACCTTAGGTCAGACATAGAAGGATTATATTTTTGTGTGTCTGAATGAATACGTGTCGGTTTTTATCAAAGATTGCACAGTCAGCCAGTGCTATATAGCACTTACACTAGATCAACGTCACAACATGAGTCGTGGTTCACATCTGAAAAGTTATGTGAAAAGTTTTTGTGCAGCTACTCATTTATTCTATTTTGATTTATTTCAGAACTCCTTTTTTTTCTAAAATAGAATGAGATGTCTAACAAAGAGTAAAAAATGGGAAGGAAGAGGAGAAAAAGGAACATGTTTAATAGTTTAGTAAGTGTTTGAAGTCACTGGAGTCTCTGGGTAGTCGTATGTACTAACTGAAAGCTCTACAAAGGTTCCACGCAAACGTACCACCCTTGCTTCCTTTTCATAGCTCGAGCTGCATGACTCCAAAAAAATCCAATAATATCCGTTCCTAACCTCCACTTTCTTTCATGTAGTAACATGGAATTGCAGTTATCATAATCAGTGTTTCTTTTTTTTTTTTTATTATTATTAATTAAAGGAATGTACTCATACTCATTCAAATCTCTCATGTTTCTCTCATTTTTCTAACCCTTCTGCCTGCGTTGGGATGCTCTGACCCCTTTCTCCCTCCCTCATTCCTCATCCCCATCCCCATGTCGTGTGCGTGCGTGCGTGCGTCCGTGGGTGTTTGCAGTGCATGGGCTGTGGGAGGAGTGGTCGTCATGGAGTCTGTGCTCCGTGACCTGTGGCCGGGGCTCCCGGAGCCGAACCAGGAAGTGTGTGAACGGAGACGGGGCCGTGGCTTGTGGACAGCCCGAGACTCAGACCAAAATCTGCAACATAGCAGTGTGTCCTGGTTAGTACCATCCCCATTTACATGTTTCTCTTTCTTTGCCTTTCTACCTACTCATGCATGCCTCTTTTACTACTTTGGTGTTTTTTTTTTTCCAACTCATGAGACGACTGGATTACCATCACAACTCTTAAATATACCTGTATATTTCAGATTTTCTTCTCTCTGTTGTTACAATGATGCCAAATGATGTTCTTACATTATGTCATGCAAATGGCATGTCAACATAATTCTCAAAGATATTAGAATCTCTAAAGGCTATTACACATTCCACTTGGCAAAACACTAAAGCCCAAATCAGAAGAAGTTGAAACAGAAAGCTGTGATTTCTAAATTTACTTTGACTTTGATTTCAGACAGTATGAAAACCTAATAACACCTAATTCAGTGTTTTGTCTGAATTTCATTTGATTTGTAAATATACCTCCATTCCTGCCACTCCGGGCCTGCAGCACAATCCAAAAAAGTTAGGAGAGGGGCGATATAGAAAGAGATTTAGATATTTCACACTCTTTTTAAAAGATTCAAGTATCTGGGGGGAATTTCTGTGCAAAGGGAAGGGCACAAGCTTTAGCTGAAATCCTGTGATCTCTGATCACTCAGATGCCGCTGCTCGCAGAACTACCATTTATCTATAAGTTACCATGTTAACCACATTAGCTCAAATTTAAAACAGTACTTACTTACATCCACAAATGCCAGTTAAAACTTTACTGTGCAAAACAGGAAGCTTTATGCTAACAGTGTTTCTAGAAGCACCATCAACTTCTCTGGGCTTAGAGGCATCCGTGATGGACCACAATGCTCGTTTTCCACTGTGTGATGGTTTAAATCACATCATTATTCAAGGTTTTTACCTCATTACGAGTCCTAAAGTGCCCCCGTGCCAACTGTTTTTGCAATGGCAGGGTTTCCTCTAGCTTTTCAGAGGGCTCCGGTGCTGTCTGGCTTCCGGCATCTTCCCGCAGTTTGTTGAAGATTTAGGTGCATTAACGGGGCCAGAAAATGTTACATTTCTTCACTATAAATGTATCACATTCACATAACTTTCAACCTTTATTATTACCAGATCTGTGTACACAAATTTGGAAAAGCTAGAAAAAAAAAAAAAAAAAAGCTTAAAAGAAAACTTGGTAAAGAAATCATTAGATCTGGGAAGAGTCACTTAGTTAATTTGACATGAATTTGGCTTGGATGGTGCAAAGCTTCATA
The DNA here is from genome assembly GCA_037367275.1 of Coranthus polyacanthus. Lineage (NCBI taxonomy): Eukaryota > Metazoa > Chordata > Actinopteri > Kurtiformes > Apogonidae > Coranthus > Coranthus polyacanthus. The sequence continues at coordinate 10,999,859 of JAPQRN010000003.1, forward strand.
ATGGTAGGGATCCATTCCTGCCATTCGTGTATATTTACAAATGAATTGAAGTTGACCAGTTCCAACTTCTTCTGATTTGAGGTTATATCAACACCAGCAGTATCTTTTCAGCTACTTTATTAGCTGATTACTTGTAATTTAATCTAATCTATTTGCTGTTTATTGCTAGTGTGATTACATTGCTAGTCATAGAAGTGACCATGTTGGAATAGTGCATGAAATTATCCAAAATCATGATATTTGGCGGTGTTCCGTACTCCTTTTTTTTTTGTATTTTTCTTTTGGTGGTGACACGACAGGAAATTTCTCCCATCTTTCCTGCCTGCTCACGCTCACTGCATTAACTCCTTTATCCTGTTTTCAGTTCCATCGTCATTTATGGTCAGCCATGGGATAAATGGCCACGTCTCAAACTCCCACACAGCCACACTTAAAGATCCTTGCCAAGTAAAGCCTTGAGGTTGGAACTCTATGCTTCTTCCATGGTTGGCTTGGTTTAAATTGCTGAGCGGTCTGGACACGCAGCTCTTCAGCTATTGTCTCTGAGATTACCTATTAGGCCCATACCTTGTCAAGATCAGTAATAAGTTGCCAGTGCAGCCCCATCTAATTCTGGTGTCAAGGGTACCTCAGGACTTAATTCCAATCTGGCTCAGACTGTCCAGCTGAAACATCTTCATCAAGCTGCCAGTGGAGTGGAATAGGTCAGGCCAGGAATGGAAATAAAGTTGCAATGGAGCAAACTCTGTGGGGCCAGTTGTGTTGACCAATCACCATAACCTATCACAAGGCGGTTTTCTCAATAGAGTCTAGATATATAGTTTTCTGAAAAATATGAAGTCTAGTCATCAAAAGTGATTGTTTTCAGATCTAAAATAAAAAGCCTTTGGCATTTTAAGATGTAAAGCTAAAGGCATATGCACAGCCTCTGTGCTATTTTTAATGTGTATTTCAAGTGTTTCTTTTGAAAACCACTTACTTTGAAAGCACTGACATTAGAAAGGAATATTCATTTCAGTGATTTAATTTGTCCTGTGCTTTCTCTCTTGGCAGAATATAAATGGTTTGAGCGCAATGTTGGGATAATAATGCCGTTAATGGACACAGAGACACTAGAACATAAGACCGTTTTTAACAAAATTGCTGGCTGCTTTCTGAATAATAACCTTTTTTTTTTTCCTGAATTGATTTTGTTCAAGTGTGATCATGTGTGCTTATATAGTATGTAATCACTCAGCAATTATCACAGGGTAAGTGCTTTGTATTTATTATTACCGAGGTAAAAGATGTTGTATAATTTTCCTGCGGACTGTGGATGTATACCGTCATTCCGTTTGTGTGAATACCAGTGTAGCCGTCTGAGCCTTTCTGTGTCCTCACACTCCCTGCTGACTAATATTTTGTTGTTTTGTTTCTCTCCCTCTTTTTTTCACAGCTGGGGTTTTATAAGGTTAATATTTAAATAAAACAAAACTGTCCCATTGCCAGACAAAGAGGCTGTGAAGAGAGAGGAATAGGGAGACGGAATAATCTAAAGTATGGCCTCCGGGATGTTTTGCCATGCTGTTTTGGGAACAGTGATGGAAAGAGAGGGTTTGGGGAAAAGGGTGGGCTCCTTCCTTCAGTGGCCTTGAGGAAATCTGTGTACGTGTGTTTTCATATGCGTATGTGTGTACAGATTCAGTGTGCTTTTGGGAGTTCAAAGGCAACGGCCCTTTGAAATGATGAATACCAGCAAAGGCCTTTTGGCACAAACGTCCACGCATAGAGAACAGAGCTTTGATGGATCTTGTCTCTGCAGTGTGTGTGTGTGTGTGTGTGTGTGTGTGTGTGTTTGTGTATGTATGCGTTTGTGCCGTTGTTCTGCATGTTATTGTGGATTTATCTGTCTTTGTGATTTGAGGTCAGCACACATCATACACATATGCAGTCATTGCTATGCAGAATACTCGATTTAGTAGACGTACTTGATGCTAAGATAATTCAAAGGAAATGCATGCATGCAGACATGGGCAGTCGCAAGTGTAAAGATAAGCTACTGCTTCAAACGACACAACAGGCTAAGAGTAAAAGCAGCAGAACTGTAATACATGCATAATTAATTAGTCATATTAGACCTTTTTAGAACTAATGACAAGAGTTAAAAGACACTTGTGTAGGCAGAGAGCTGGCTGGATGAGGCATTTGAATTCTTTGACACCTCCTGTTTTCCCTCACAGTATAAACAGTCCCTTCATAGCCAAGTGTGTGTATGGAAAGAGTGT
>JAPQRN010000003.1:11021682-11031835 GCA_037367275.1 Coranthus polyacanthus
TGCTTTTTTATTCCTCTCCCTGCCCTTTCTTCATCTCTTCTTTCAGTACTGTTCATCGCTCTTTTATCGCTTTAGTTACCACTTTTCTACTTCTGTGCCCTCTCTTCCTCTCTTCTTACCTCTATGCTCTTTATATCATCTTTGCTGCGCGTCTCCTCGCGTCTGCCTTGCTATCGCACAAACATCTTCTACATTTCCCAGTTTGCTTTTTTCCTGTCTTTCGCATTTTGAGTGCATTTTGGGAAATGCACAGTGGGCTTAATGGGTGGGGTGGGGCGGGGTGTGTGAGCCTAATGGGTCCTGAAACTTAGAACATAGAACTTTCACTTGCAAAAATAGAAGTTGGGAGAAATCAGGAGGTTGTCAAAAGGCCACTGTGATATGGTGGTTGTGCTGGCCCTGGGCCCTCTTATTCAGGTCAGCGCTCTTAGTTGTGGATGCGCTGGATCTGTTACAACCCTTTTCTGCCTCTAGCTTGGCTGAATGCTAATAGGTCCAGGGCTGTGTTTTCACTTAGGCACTGGCTTCAGCTTTCTCCCTCTCTTGTTAGTTTTTATTTATATATTTATGTGTTTATTTATTTCTGCAAACACATTAAAAAAAGCCCCTCAACAGTACGACAGGGGATCGAGTATGTATGAGTGTGTGAATTTGACAAACAGAAAAAGAAAGTATCTTCACCAGCATATTTTTCCATCATCGTTCTGACTAGCATCTGAGAGACAGTTCGAGCCAACTTTGTGCAGCATATTTGTCAAAAAAGTAACACTATTTTTGTTTGTTTGTTTGTGTGTATCTGTGCAGTCCCCCTGCAGTGATCAACTCCAAGATCCTGACAGTGACAGTACGACCAGAACCGCAACCCAGTGAGCCAATGGTGGTGGTGGAGCTGTCACCGCTTTTAAATGTACGTTGAAAAAAAGTCTTTCTCCCCCAACTCTGTCGCACTGTTTTATGTATTTTTGTTCTATATCAAAACACTGGCGTATTTCCAGTAGAGGGGGAAAAAAAAAGCTGCTGTTGACCACTGCACCGCTGGAGCAGGTCTTTAAAATCTCTTTTATTTCAAGAGTAGTGCAAAAGAGGGCTCTTTTTTTTGTCTGACCCACAATAGGGACCACCAGAAGAATCTTACACTGTCTGCTTTGCAATATCAAAGCTTGTCAGATGCCTCCAAAATGTAAAAATTCCATATGACGCACTTTGAAATTCAAAGGTTTCTTATCCAAAGCTTGCTCAATAAATATATGACTTGCATACTGAGCGCACTTTGGATAAGAAAATATTTTTTAAAGCTTTAAAGGATTCCTTTTCTCCCAGCTGACCCATGTTTCCTGAGTTTAGATAAAAAGAGAAAGTGCTGCATGCTATAAAGCGCCATAGTGCTTAGTGAATTGCCTGAATAAATGCAGACCTTTTTGACTTGCTTTTATCGCAGTGTCTCCTGGTACCTATACAGTTTATATTACAGTGGAGTGTGTTATTATAAATGACTCGTGGGGTGTCTTCAATGGAAAGGACTAAGTGCAACTTTAATGAGAGGCACTCTTCACGGCCTCAATAAGATGGGTTTCATTAGCTATTCTTCTGTGTACAGGTGGGTGCAGTTTTGAAAATAATATTTAATATTTAATGGTTCTCTCTGGACAAGACAAATGCACAAAAAACGAGGTATATATACATGTGTGTATATTTATATATGCTGTATATACACACACGGAGATCTTCCACTGAAAGCAGTTGGTAGATATATCAACCCCGGACCTCAGGGTCGAAATTATTGCTTAGTGTTATCTTGTATTCATTCTCCATCCCCCTGACACTCCATCTCCCAGCTTTAAATTGCTGATTCATTACATAATAACTATGGCATTTCTTTTACATGCTTCTGTCTTTTTGTTCCTATTATTCTGTTCTTTAACACCTTTGGCAAAGCAGAGAATACCGTAGCTTTCACAACGTCTGTCAAGAGGATGACGTCTTAGCGCCGATCCGAGCATGCTGGCGTGTCGTGACTGGGAGGTCCCGTTGAGGACGGTTCATACGTAGCTGGCAGAGAGCACAGAGCAGCTGTGGAGGGCAGAAACACATGTGCTACTTTAACCAATATAAGTGCGAATTATTATCCTGCTACCCGTGGTGTTAATTCTAGCAACGCAAAGAAATTAGAATGAAAACATGGATTTTAAGTGTGTTTTTTTTTTAATAAATGAAAAGAAAGAAAAGGTTAAAAGCTATCCAACGTAGATTCTGTCCTTTTTATCCAGAAATTCATGTGGTCGCAAATGCTGAGTGCAGTGTGTTGAAATGTCAGCAGGAGAATACAAGAAAAGGTAAAGGAGAGTAGAAGCCGCTGTCATGGTTTCAGCTGTAGTAAGGGCTGACCTTGGCCCTTGTAAGAACATCCGGCTGCTGTAGTAGTGCTATGGCAACAGCTGCCCCAGGACTCACTCTCAAAGGAGGGTGCAGGGGTCTTTGTGTACGGTCGTGTCCTCACTGAGAAGATATCTGTAACAGCCAGACTTCACCTGTAGTTCTCAGGTGCCCAAGAGCGTGTCTGTCATGTTGGGTGAGGCCAGGAAGCTCTGTCCCTACAGTGAACCATCAGACCAGATGTCTCTGTTCCCCCTCAACCAGACAACCTTTATCTGTCCTTTTTTTACGGAAGCCTGTTTCTGCCTATAAAAATTTGTCAGTATCTGAGATTATTGAATAATATGTTAGAATCTCAAAGCAATGAGATGCTTTCACAAAATAATGAGAAACTTTCTCAAAAATGGCGACTTACTTCCTCAAAATAATGACTTGCTTTCTCAAAGTAATGAAATACTTTTTCAAAAAGCTTAGTATCTCAATAATGAGATCCTTTCCCATTATTTTGAGCTACTTTCGGCATTATTTTCACGTACAGGATCTTTTTTTTTTTTTTTTCGTGGTGCTTTTTAATTGTGAAAGTCAATTGAAAAGTATGGTTTGCTTTATAACCGATTGTCCCGATTTGCTTTATGGACACCGTGTGTCATATGGTTACATTTCAGTCATCAGAAAACATCATCCAGGTTGCTCCATTTCATGTTCTAAAGCTATATTCATTATTATGAAGGTAAAAGCTTCCCTGGACCTATTACAGTAGCTTGTTAATCTGATCAGATCACGATATTCACAGCCAAAATCCATCAAGCAATTTACAGCCACATGGGTACCACATATGGTTATAAATACCTGGAAGAAAATGGTTGTTTTTTTTTAAAGACAGAAGAAAGAGCTGTTAAAGTACACACCATTATAAGTGTCCGTAAATGCTGCAATCAGACGCAGGTTGCTCCCTTTGAGAGGCATCAGCCGAGCAGACGCTGTCATTATGAAACGCATCAGGGCTAAAGAGGAGGCAGACATCGTGGGAGTACACGGATGTCAGTCCTGCTGTAGTAGGCATGGAGCCCACTGATTGATAACTGAATGCTAACAGAGACTGCCACGCTAATGCACACCCAGGGACATGTAACGTCTGTGACGGCGGTCCGTATGTGAGGCAGAACAAACCACTGTCATCCATCAATCTGCCTCAGCCGGCTTCTGATCCTGTGTATATAAACGTTGCATCATCCTTGTCCTCTGAAGTCCAGTCATGCAGAGACCCCAGGACTTACTGATTCATGGAAGATCAGTTATGAACTGTTCAGAAAAGGAGGGGTGACCTTGTCTTTTAAAGAAATAAATCCTCACAATGCTGACTTGAATGTGAGCATCTCCTTCTCCCTACCATCTTTGCTCATTTAAAACACTATTGATATTCAGAAAACATTCAGTTTGATCTTAAGGCCCCCTCACTCAAGACGAGGTAATTTCTTTGAAAATACCTCAGGCTGCAGTGAGTCAACTTATGGTAGACATCATCCTTTTAGAATGGATAAATACTCCGGCTGAGGAATTACTGCTGTAATTCCCTTCACCATTAGGGGGAGCTCCTCCATTCATATTCAGCTCAAAGGCAAAATGCAGGAAGAGACTGGTACAGAGAGAGATGTATTTTCCTCTGCATCAGGCTAGTGTAAAAATGGTAGTCCAATTGTGATGTATTACTGCATCACTGACACTTTAAAGGACCTCTAAAGTGCCCTGGTCTTTGTGTCAAGTCCCAGGATTCAGTGACTCATTTTATCCTCACTAAGGCAACTCTTGTGACTTTTAATACCTCTGATGGAGGAATAAATGTAAGAACAGAATTGTTGAACCAGACCAAGCAAGTTCCACTTCTTACCAAATGTGACGTTCATGGCGAAAGGGCACGGATGAGGCTTTCAAAGTAATCAGTGCAGAGATCACTGCAGATCATCAGTGGAACAGGTTGCAGTGAGTCACTTAAAGATATTGATCCTCTGATTGATTCACTGATTGAGCTGTGATGAATCTTTGCCGCCACGCGTGGATGAGCTGTGATTTCCACATGATTCGCCTGCCTCTTGACCCTCAACAATTGGCTTTTAGCTCTGCTGAGTCAATGAGCGAGTTGATCAATGTGATTTCTTTTATATTATGTGCTTTTATTACTACCAAGAGTGCGTATAAGACTGAATGGAGATTTAGAAAGTAACTGAATTTGCCAACCGTTGGTTACACTTTATATGAAGGTAAACGTATTTACCATTAACTAGTTGTTCATTGGTTTACATAATAGTAGCATATTGATTTTTTTATTAGTCATTATAAAGCACTAGGCTATTAATTTAACAGTTTATCTGTCACGGTTTTCCCTCATTAACCTCCTAATTATATCTTACTGATAGTAAGTAAGGAAGTTGTACATAAATTATGTTCTAATATGCTTTGCTCAGTATGAGCCCTACATATCAGACGGTAGTACTACAAGAATAGTTTTCTCTCTTAACAACACTTAATAAATATGGTCTATTCTCTACCCTAATTTAAGTCTTTCTAACTCATCATATGTTACCCATTCTAAAGCGAGGAGTTGCTCACTAGTGAATTAGACATTAGTTAGAGACTAAAAGTCTTTTTTGCACAGTATCTAAGCTGAGCCTACGGTTCTGGAGCGAAAATCTACCATATTAACCATTAAACCAGAATGGTGTTTTTTTTTTGTAAAAAAATTAGGGTTTGCTTGTTATTCTTAAAATTGGAAAAGAGTGTTGACTTAATCAATGACTTCATCACATTCGTTGTTTTTTTACAGCTATTTCCTAAATAAGGCATTAATAATTCTGAAAAAATGCATAGTTGGCTCTGCTAAGGAGGTGTTTTACCCGCATTCGTCCATTTGTTTGTCTGTCTGTCAGTTAGCAGTCTAGCGTCCACAGTTTTGGACAAATAGTTCCTGATGACAGTGACTATAGATGATTACATTTTGGCCGTTCTCGGTCAAAGGTCAAGGTCTGGAAAAATGCACATGTGGCCAAAAGAAGAACATCATATCTTGCTCATAACTCGTCTGATTTGATTCTAATTAACCACATACATGTGTACTGTCAAGATCTAGAGCCGCAAAAAGTTTGACCTTGAAAGGTCAAATCTGGTTAATGATGCTCGGGATCGTATTTTGTCGTGGGGAATTTAGGTGCCTTTAGCAGAGGTTTTCGTGTACTTGCTTCTTTAGTTACTATCAGCAAGCAATAATCAGAAAGTTAATGAAGAAGGAAAAAGCTAATGGTCGAGCAGTTGTAGAATATGGTCATGCCGGATAAGTGCTTTATAGTGTCAAACAAAGAGCCAATATGATACCAATGTGTATGTTAATAAGAAGCTGGTTCATGGTGAGTATGTGTACTAAATGTTCCCGAACGTTTGACTTTACTTGATCTGTGACAATACTTAAAAACTCTTAAAGGGACAGTACCTACCGCTACTTTACTACTTTCTACTTTTGCTTTTTTTTTTGTTTTTTGCTACTTACACTTTTCCATTACAGGATGTTTATGACCCCAAGTGGCTGTGTATTATTGTGCATGAAATGGCTTTTTCTCTCTAAGTCATTCCATTTCTCACACACCTACCCTCTTTGTGCAGCAGCAGCTATTTGCTGCTCTGTCCTGTGCCAATGACTCTTTCTCCATCTCCCTCTCCCGCTGTCTGTCTCAATCCTTCTCTTTCATTGTCTGTTTACCCCTCTCCATCGCCCATGCAGCATCACTCTTTCTCTTCTGGCAACAAGCTATTCTGTCTTCCCTCCGCCTCTATTGCTCACTCATCCTCTCGACTGGCAATAACAGCTTATCTTCTCTTACCCTCCCCTCCTTTCCTTCTCTATCTTGCAGGGTACATCAGATCCTCAGTGCGTAGTCTGGGACTATGGCAACCCGTAAGTTACTCTAAATGATTGTGATACTCTTGTGCATGTGTAAAGTGCAGTTATGCGTGTGTCTGTTGATGTGTTTGATGTTTATCTCATCAGCTCGTGCCCAGTCTGATTCATTTTATTAATGAACTGAGAACAGTCTAATGAAGTTGCCTGTGATAGTGGTAATTAAATTAGTCATTGAGAACAAACACCATTCTTTCTGTGTTCCTATGAGTTCAAAAGTCACTCAGAATGGCCCAGTGAAGCGCGTTTTGCTCTTTTAAAACTTTAATTTTACTCACAGCATGCTGTAGCTTCAATTTCCACTCTTCTCTTGTGACATTTGGTCTAATTTAGTCAATCAATCATCCCCGTCCTAAGGCCTTAGTTTTTACCTAATGGGTTTGTATATGTAGGCCACTGACTCTTTAACACTGTTAGCTGTGTAAAGTAAAATGTGTAGTGGACAGAATGTAAACCAGCACAATTGATCATGCTGTTTGATCATCACCATTAACCCACATAGTGATTGCAAGTCAGTCTTGTTTAATGCCACGAATCCAGGCATTAATTCCAGGTCATGGTCATATTATGTTTTCACTATCATGCACCACTGTCTTTCAATGACCCACAGCTTCTGCCCATGCTAGTATAATAAACCTTACCCCTACATAGCACTTTGCAGTCTCACCAAAAGATCTTTTGAGGATCTTTTGAAAAGTTGACGATGACATTGTTGTGACATGGCCTCAAGTTTCCCTCTAGTTTTCTCTGGTTTCCGGAGGGTTAGTCTGTGTGTGATGGCCTTTTGTTGTTATTTTGACAATATCGGGATGAAGTAAACATAAGTCCACATTTTCCTGTACATACATCTTCGACAGCAGCTGCAGTGTTTCTATTACTTGTCTAGGCTATAGCCTAATTTCTCCCACTGGAGATGTATAATGAATCAAAACTGTTTTTACACATAACTCTAAGGCATATGTGTAAATCAAACTCCCTGCACGTCGGAGTTCAGAAACCAGACCCGCAGCTCGCAGACAGTAATACTTTGTCAGTATTTCTTCAGCAGCAGCAAAACAACATCTTACACAAACTCTTCAAGTTAATGCGGACTAAAACCGAACACTTAAGTGCAGACAAATGCTAAAGTATCAAAATGAAATAATGAAATAAACTTGCTAACCTAGCGAGCGATGCTACAGACATTAATGGTGCAAACCCACAGGTTAGTGCAATGCTCTCTGTAAAGTACCGTAATTACTCTGGTAAACGGCCCATTTAAAAGGAATGTTAGCAGAGTAACAAAGTTTCGATTGCACTGTTATTTATGTTTTTAATGACAAAACCTGTGCGATCCCTCTGAAAAGTAGATCAATTAAAATCAATCATGTTCTAAGATCGTGAGGTGGCCCAGCCCTACGCCTACAAAACGTATTTATTATGGGATATGCAATTTGATGCAATGTGCAAAAGAATTTGATGATATGCAATTCAATAGATACATCGATTTGATTCATCCGGTTCTAATTAACTACGTAACGCAACGTCATTTATGCTTCTAAACATATGGCCTTTTCACAAACTGTCTATGTCAAAAAAAAACCAAAAAAACGTCTTTGACAAAAGATCAAATAAAACAAGGCCCGCGTCTCACCTTAAACCAGCCCTTCCATCATGTCCTGTATCCAGTTAGACTTTTGTAATACCCCTCAGACTCGGTAGCAGCCTAAAGCTTTATTTATACCCCGGCGAACGTTGGCTCGGAGACTTGTCGAGAATCGGCCACTGACAGCAGTGGAGATGAGAAATGGACTTGAGAAACAGTTAAGAGAGGAGAGATCAATCTGCCAGTGTGTATTAAATGACACAAATGTCACAAATTATTGATCGTATTTCTAGAAAAATAAAGCAATCTGGCCTCTACTAATAATTATCTTTAAATAAATCAGATTTTGCTGATGCAAAGATGTTAAAACATGTCCATCCCAAGTTCTGTTGAGCTGCACACTTTTTAAGTCAGGGCACTTGCAACTCTTATGCCAAATCTTACCATCACTAATATTTTTACAGTATTTTTATGTAAAATCTTGTAATAATATTGTACTCAATGCAATATGTAATAAATATTCATGCATATTGTAATTAATTCTTATGCATTAGATGGTTATTCTGAAAATATGGGAGTTGGGCCTTTTTTAGACTGTAGACTTTGTATAGACTCTGCTAGATGTTTTTGATCATTATTTTGGGCACTAGGATGTGCATGTCTTCTTCATCATTTTCTGTTTACAAGACATCAAAACACAGCTGTAGCCGTCAAAACATTCCATCACACTTCATTAAAAAATTAGTGGTTACTTCCAGCTTGGTCATAAACAAAATGTTCTGTCTTCCCTCAGACTCTAAAGTCTCTGAAAAAGAAAGTTCCCCCTCGTGAAGCATAGGTCAAATTTTTATAATCATCCAGTCAGAAGAAATTAACTTAGATGGACAACGTTTTACTTAAGCAGGACAGTAAGGCAAAAAAACGGACCTCGCCCGAGCTTACACCACAGTCTGTCCTCCTCTGGAGTGGCATTAAAACCGCCGGTCTCTAGGGCTGATGGTAATGATCCTGAACACAACTGTGCATATACAAATCTGTTTTTTGTGTAAATGATACATCACATAGGGATCTACACTGTAGTTATTCTTTATGAGACAATGAGATCATTTTTCTCTATGCATGAGAACCATTTTGCTTCTCATCTTCTGAATAGTTGAGTGAAAAATGTCCCAATTAACTATCTTTATTGAGAATATTCTATTCCAAAACCAATAGACCAATAGACCAATACACTACGACCATGGTTTGGTTAAATACTAAAACAAAACTGCTCCATCTTTCAAGTCAGCAATCACTCTACAACATTTGACAAAAACCACAGCCTTCCCTCTACTTCAGCCAGGTGCATTGATTTTACAGTGATACAGTCAAAGCACCAGAAGAAGTGACCTGATGTGAAAAATGCTTGGTTTACACGCACATGTTTAACACCAGAGTAGGTCTCATAAAGCACACAATGGACACAGGTTTACGAGAGACAGGATGAGAAGCTCAAAGTAATCAAACCCTCTCCATCGAGGTAGGAGAGAAACAAAGCTCAGCGAAGTCAATTAACTGGCGGGCAGATTACAGCTGCAATCAAATTAAAACTTCCAGACATTATGAGGGCAGAAAGCCAAACAGAATATAAAGCGTCATGGTGGCGGCGGTGTTGTGTTTCAACCAAGCGTGCTCAAACTAGACTGTGGAAAACATCCAAATGTGCTTGCCAAGGTTTAAGTAACCTACAGTATTTGCAGACACACGTGGAAGCTTGAAGAAGCATAAAACCAGGGTGAAGATTGTATTAATTTTTAGTATTACAAGTGTTGCAATATTAGTAAAGTATCGGTGAAAAAATTGTCAAGTACAAGGTTTTTTGTAGTGTTAAATTCACAAAGTAGAACGATAGTCTAATCGTAATCACCAAGGCTGTCTTAACCAGTCAGGTGCATGGATGAGTTTGAGATTTGCCTCTATATGTGACGCTCGTGGCAGCTCTCCCTGCTGTTATTAATTGACGCGCAGAGCCTACTTGTGGGGTCCAGTGGCTGTTTGCATTTTGAGCTGATGCTCAGACTTAACTATTTCAGCGTAAACAGCCCGAAGTCATCGCCATTTGGGTGCACAGATGCTGATAGTAAAAGGTGTGAGGCTGTGAAGCTCAGCCAACTGGTGAATTTCAATTAATACCCTCTCTTGCTATATGCTTTATGCTAATACAGTAAGCCACCCAGCGTCCTCCTGGGATCTGTCTCACGTGTAGGGCT
>JAPQRN010000003.1:11031935-11044280 GCA_037367275.1 Coranthus polyacanthus
TGGTTAATTTAAATTAATAAAACAAAAAAGCCAAAGTAAAAAAAAAAAAAAAAAAAAAAAAAAAAAATGTTCAAAAGCAGCGGCGGTCATTAAAATTTGTACTTTGTACGTACTTTGCTTGCACGCCGGCATCTGCTCATCGTACAGAGTAGACAGACAGACGAGAACGCCTACACAAGGACCAGAATAGCATGCTTGTGTATACATATATATCTACTGGTATTTCAGTTCTTTTCTATCGGCTTGTCTGAGCACAGCGGCAGATCTTGACTGGAGCTGGGCAGAAGCACACAGTTGATACGGGCAGAGAACATGTTGTACAAAGCAGCCGTTTGTTTACAGGAGGATATCACCTCTCTCAGCCTGGCTGTCTCTCTAACTGAGCCACAGGCTTTGAGGTTGAGCAGGAGGCAGACAGGAGGTGGAGAATGTATAGATAGCAATATGAAGGGAGGGCAAACACAGTGGCAACTGAAACAGACAGCAGGGGTAAAGAAGTTGAGCTCAGAGATGGGGAAATAATATCTATCACTCTGAAGTATGACCTGCAAACGGAGACTTAGTTTAATGCCTAAGGATTAAAATGATAAACATCAAATAAGAGTTTATTCTGTACGTGCATTTTGTACACTGGTGTGTAGAGCTAGAGCGCAGGGGCTCAAATCTCTACAACCTGTTGTCATTATCATCACAATTGTCTGCGCACATTTTTTCAGTAGTGGAGGTCTATTTTACAAATCTGCAAGCAATTTCAGTGGTGGCTCTCTCCCATTTGAGCTTTCACTCAGCTGGCTAAGTTGGCCAACAGTTTGTGGCACTCACAGTTCATCTCAGTATTTATGTGTGAGTGTTTATTTATTTATTTTGCCCCTAACAGGCCCATATGTCAGCACCATCTGCCCACCCAAATCGCTGCACTCGCCATCCCTCCCTGTCTTCCCTCATGTGTCTGTCTCCTCAACCTACTCCCAACCTGTTTTCATCTGCCTTGCTGGCTAGATACTGTTCTGTTTAGCGCTCGTAAAAGTTTTACAGGGTTCAAAACTGGGCGCTTGGGGCAGTGAGAGCAACAGAAGTAAAGATGTACACATTGTCTGACAATGTTAGGAGGCATACAGTACAAAAGAAGAGAGAATCGATTTTGTCATCTTTGCGTACACTGAAACTTAACCGTAGACTTTGCAAGAGAAGTGGATTTTTGGTTCCATTTCGATATTTTTTGGGGGTTTTTTTTTTTTTGGGTTGGACCAGGGAAGAGCGAGTTGGTAAAACTTGCCAAGCTAACGTTAACTTACCGAAAACACTTGCCACATTGCTAAATAGCAAACATGACGTGAAATACTGCCGCGTAATTTCGGCTACTTGCTAAATGTTCACATGTACAGTTGCAGTACAACAGTAATGTAAACACACCAATTAGCAAGCTAGGTGGCCATGCTAGCCACATCATTCAATAGCAAATAAATGCTAACATTAGTAACGTTACGCTAAAAGGCTGCATATTTTAAGTTCTTCTTAACTTCATGAAATGTGGGCGTGAGAGAACTCTACAGACCTACAGTTTTATTAATTAGTGATTTTATTAGTGATTTACAAAGTGACCACCAGTACACTTATTAGAGGGTCCAAATGAGATCATAGTGACTCCTTGAAAAAGTTACTGACTTAGTATTTATTGAGAAAAGTTGCCATTTTTTGAATTGGGGCCAAGAGTTTTTTTTTGGAACCAGAATCTAGCAGCCATCAGGAGTTTTTCATTTCCTCAGAGGCTTCATTTTCAGTTGTTGACCCTTGATCTTAACTGGCCTTTTTTTTTTTTTCCAAACCCGCTTATTCGCTTATTTTTCTACTGCAGTTCTTTAACTTTCATTTTCATTTTAATGATGGGTTATCAGCTTTTCTTTGCTATGCATTTGCTGACCTTGCCTTTGGTGTCTGCATGTTTTGCCTGCTGACACATACTGTACACACACACACACACACCCCCGCCCCCCCTGTATTTTATAGTTAATGTCTAGTGCATAATAGATTACTGTGCCTTTGTACGATTGCATATGTGCCACTCCCAGGTGTACTTTACTGATTCTATAGATGCAGCTTTTTCAATCTGAGCAAACTGCCTCTTGCTGGCGCCTATAAAATATACATTAAACTACTTAAACATTTATTTATGCATCGCTCATACATTTCACATTCCATTTCTAATAAGCGTAGAAGACACACACTGTCGTACAAATGACACAACTCAAATAGCTATGCATCATAGACGGGTAACTGAGCAATCTCATTTTTGCATGCGCATAGAAATATAACAGAGGGGTTAAGGATAAATGTAATATACACTTTAGATAGATGGATGACAGTAAGCTTGTGAGGGACTGTGGGTCACTTAATCCTGTTTCTAATCCCCAGTGGTCTTCAGCTTGATCGGGGATCAGTGGTTAAAGACCCCACCCTGCCCATCACTGCCATAGAGTAATAATGGCCTGGTGTGCAGCACAAGTGGCTCTAACGTCGTCAATCTGACATGGTAGATTGACGCTTGCTTTGGGCTCAGACAGATCTGGCATCGCTATCAGCTCTGGCACAGGCAGGTCTCAACCTTAAATGAAGTAAAAAAGTCAAATGGTAAATCGCGCACACTGCCAAAAAAAATGCTGGACACAAATCCGGCCAAAATGTAATCACATTTATCTTATAAAAAGCCATAGCAACAAGTCTCAACCCAAGCCAAGTGTTTGACACTTTTTTCATTGTCATGTCGGCAGCGTTTAGTTCCTTCATATGTCATCTACTCCCTCGTGTGGAACACAAAAAAAAAACAAGTGAATGAATCAATGGATAAATGAATATGAGGTATTGTTAGATACTGAACTCTTCACTTCTAAAGTACGTATTGTTCAGCTATGTCAGGTAATGCATTGGTTGTTTCTCAGTGCACCTGTCCATGGTGTATGCCATATTTTGTACTTCTAATTGTAGCCTGTAGATATATGCGCACATAAAATGAATGGATTGATACTAATCATAGAAGAAAATTGCTGCCATAAAGAAATGTTAGACCCAAAGAGACGCATCAGATGCTCAGGTTCAAAATATGTTTAAGTCTGTGCGAGGTAATATATTATCATATGGTAACATTCCAAGTGTTGCAGGTTATAAAGTGGGTCCTGAAGTGGAAAATATCCTCCTATGTGGTCTGTTTTAGCCACATAATTTTCCCATGCATATTTTGACATAATGCCCCATTCTCACTGAAAAAAAAACACTTATGTGCACGCAGAACCCTGCACACTAACACTCTTAATCGTGAAGCCACCAGAAGGAGGAGGGTGGGGGGCTGGGTGGATGGCTGATAGGGCTTGCTCCACTTTTCCATCTGACAGAGCAGAAGGGATCAAGACTGTGTCAAACAGCGAGCCGGCGCAGCAAGAGGGAATCGGCCAGGAAGGCTTATGCGGGTTCTGCCTCCACAGGGCGTTACAGACATGGACAGGCTCTCAGCTCGTTTCCCCGGCTATCGCGACTGTCCTTACAGAGCGCGATAACTTCTTCACTTCGTATAGGACAGTCGCCTTAGGGTACATTTGATACCTTTAAGTAGTTCTTAATAGGTTGGGGTCAGTTCCGTGTAGTGCATCTGAACTTGGATTTGATTTTCTCCTTCTGCGAGACTCCATGGATAAGTGCGGGCCTCGCTTGCGATATTCTTATTGATTGCGTCATCATGTGACAATTGGGGAGTGAAATGGAGCACTGTATCTTACCATACGACCAGAGGTGGCTTTTACGCGGTCTCCCCTGGGCATAGTCTTAGACAAAGATAATGTAAGGCATTTGTAGTGATTAGTATTTTGAGTTTAGATTAGAGGTAGGGAAAAAGAATAGTTGCTTGCTGCTGTCAGTTGGAATACATTGCTTACTTTACCTCTGCACCTGTAGACTTCAGCAGCTGCTGGGTAAGTAAAACCTATAACCCCTTAAAATCTTAAAATAGTTTCTAGGTCATTTAGTGTGTTTATATATTTGATGGTTTTGTACACTGTTACAAGATCTTCCCTGCTTTCAGACACAGTATGTGCCTTATGGTTATCTTGTTAACTTGCACATTATCCTCTTTACAGAAAGTATGTTGCGAGTGCACCGTGTTAGTGCTCCATGACAGTCAGAGTTGACCCCTGCTGGCCTAGAGTTCTGTTTAAGCCCCTGGCAACGTACTGAAGGCCGGTCTTTATGGACATCTTCTACATTTTACGGAGTATAAATACAAAAAAAGGAAAATCTGTGATGGTTTTTTTTTTTCCAAATTAGGACAGAATCCTTTTCTGCCGGAGCCGTTCTCTTCAGAGCCGTGCAGCATGTCCATATTAACGCAGAAAGCGAGCAGTCAGAACGGCAGGCCATTTATGGTTGTAGTCTCTGCTTTTGCTGTTTGCTCGCTCAGTAGCTCACACACCAGGAAGAAAGATAATCCTAGGAAAGGAGCTTATAAATTAGCCCATGGCCATGCCAGAGAGCAGATTGGGGCAGAGGAGGTCAGTGACAAAGCATCCTCCTCACACGGGAATCAGGAAAGAAGGAGGTTTTGTGCAACAACCTCACGTGATGCCAGCCATGAGACAGACAATTAGGATTAAGCACACATGCTAAATTTGTCTCTGTTAAAGACCTATTCAAATTTACATTTAAAAGTAAGACCAGAAATTTCACCCACATAAGTGAATTTAATCAAACTGAAATGCGCAAATGCCGTAGAAATCTATACAAATATCTCCAGATATTCACCTCATTTGACTTGTCACTTTGTTATTTTTTCATATTGTTTCAGTCACAGTAGTGATGCATGAATCAAAGGACGTTGATGTATGCATTCATGTATTTTCCTTTTCATAGCCCATGGAGCTCACATAAGTCAGTAAATTATTCATGTTTGAGTTTCCACAACATAGATTTAGAAACATAAGCTGTACTGTCTTGCACATAAACATTGCAGTAAGCTCGAGATTATCTGATGGCATGTTCTTGTGTTTGTAACACCCTTCTTTACATCAGCTGCTGGAGAGAAAGCTTAGCTCCTACGGAGATAATATCTGGGTCAAATACATTTATGCATGCACATACAGACAGGCTCAGAGAGGCAAACATAGGTCTACGTTACTGTTTTGTAAATGTGTGCCGGTCAGCGCTGCATTAATAGGTGCTTTAAAGGGTTGAGTAAGTGCAGATGATTTGTGTCATGTGAAGATTTGCTCCAGTGCCTTCTAGTTGTATAGAGAGTAAATCGACAACATGCAGTGTGTCTGGTGAATGTCAATTCTGACTCACTGGCAGCCATGAATGTAATGTCTATTGAAACAGATTCCATCAACAGGGAATGAACACTCTCTTCACTTTTTATGGATTCTATGAAAAGCTGAAAGAATTAACTTTATATGATCACGCGCCACACAGATCAAACAGAACTATGTCTTCCTCTTGATTAATGAACGTCTTAAAGTATTTTACATATATATATATTTCTTTTCCTGTGCAAATAATGTCACCCATTGCACACCACCATAATGAAGCAGATGAGTTTGCTCAGCTGTCCAGTTACACACAGACACACTAAGGAGGTTCTTTGTCCCGAGAGCCATTAAGCACTTCAGCTCTTCCTAACAGGGAGCAGGCAGAAGTTGAATTCTGGGCCTGATGCTCTGCTCTCTGTTTCCGTTTCCGCTTTTTGCTCTACTTTAGCGCTATACTGACCATACTATGACCTTTAAGACCTTTAGCCTCTTTGCGCTGCGGACCAAGAGTTTGTTAGTCCGGGTCAGCCCGTCAGTCGATCCGTCCGTCAGTGTTTCCTAACTCTTACACGCCGTACATACAGCACAAAAGAAGCGTCACCATCAATGTGTGCGCATTCTTAGAAAACGCGGGTTATTGTGGTCTCGTAGTGTGTCACTCACGCTGATGTGCAGTGTCGAGTTTTAACGCGCTGATACAATGTCGGTGCCTCTGTGTCCACTTGAAGCCACTTGCCACCACTTACGCCTCAAAATCCCTTTGTGCTACAAAAGACCCCGTCCTTCCCACCAGACCCTCAGTCGAAGCTCTTCGTTTGCAACGCGTATCGCCGACTTTTTTTTTTTTTTTTTTTTTTTTTTTTAAGACAATACTCAAAATTCTCTTTGAAAAAGCACACGAAAACACTGGCTTGTAAGTGGCAGTTTGGCTAACGAGACACAGTATCATGCACTGAATATTAAAACAATTCTTACTATCATCTAAAGATTTCATAGCAATTTCACTTAAAAGTATTCTCTGTGTAATGAGGATACAGCTCTCTGTGATTTACATGCTATTGATTTCCATCTATGTGTGAAATTCTTTTGTCATACCTCAGTGCTTTCCTCATCTCTCTGTATTTACTGCTGTTTGGCTTTTTTTTTTTATTTTTCTCCGCCTGTGTAATTGCTTTGCTTGTCCCTGATTTTGACCACTGCTGACACACAAATACTTTCACACATTTGATGACTTATTATGCCAAAAATGAGCACTGACAAACACACAAGAGAAAACAGGGCATGCCATTTTACTAATGCTATCATCTAGTGAAAATTGACTGTATATATTTTGGCTACAGTCATCTCATGAATCAGCTATGACAGCGTTTGCCAGCAGCTAAAATTAGCTGGTAATGTTAATCCTTATCACATCAATGTAGAACATTTTCCCGTGTAAAACTGGTTTAAGTGCTTAGCAGTGAATAGATATTAAATGTTAACTTCAGTAGTTTAGCGCCTTTATAACAGACAGACAAGCGGGAATGATTTCAGGTGAATTTGCTCACCGAGTTTCAAATTGGTGTAGCATGAGGCTGTATGTGCATTTCTTTCATTGCCTTACCAATGAAAGCATCACTATTTATATGTGTAGTAGGCAGATAGAGGATGGCTTTGTCAGTGACGTAACTTCCATTCCTCCACCGAGCCCTTCGGTTTTAAGCATTCAAAGCGTGTTTAACCTTTTTTTTTTGTGTGCGCGTCTTCACGGGGTGCAATTGGTTTTCAAAGCACTGCCCTTTCTGCCAAAAGTTGGTGCCAATTTATTCTCAGTAGACATAAAAGGTCAATTTACGCTGTTGTTCAGGAAGTATTTTTCTCATTTGTCTTAACAGCTGGAACATCATTCTGCAAGCAGTCAGGGAGCACAATGGGCCTGCATTAAAACATGTTACTGCAGTGATAAATGCCCATGTTTGAGTATGCCGTTGAGACAATGCTTCAGCACCGCTATTTCCATCATGAGTGAGCCATAGTCAATTTGAATGTATAGGTGAGGTTTTAGCTGAGGCTGAGCAGAGCAGGCACCATGTGCACCGAAGGATAAATTCCTGTCAAAATGAAACCAACTCTAACATCCATTATATTCAACTTTATTCCTGTAGAAGTCGAGACCAAACACCAGATGCGTCGACTATCACAGTGCTGGAAAACTGGATCGTGTTCTGCATATTCACATTTCCAAGCAATTTTTTTTTTTTTAGGATAATGCCAGGTTTCTATCTTTGCAAAATACATTTGGGATCTCTAGCCTATAAACCAACTATACTGATATGTACACCTGTTTGTACATCTGGAACCTGTTTTCTCTGATAAGCGCAGCACCTCCAGGTTCATTCATATGCTATAGCAAAAGTAAAATGAAGCCATGTTCGTGTAATCTTCCCTTGCCAGCTAAAGCAAACTGATAAACTAATACTTGTGTGAGCTCAGCGGGGCCCGCAGCAGCTGTGTGAGGCTATAGTGTATCTGCAGTAACATATATAAGGATTTGTACTTTGTTGGCAAAACAAAACTAAACAGGAGTCAAAGCTTGCTTTCTTGCTAAAAGGCATCAATACCAGCAATCAAACGCTGCTAATCTAGATGAGGCCAGCAGTCAATTATACGTGAAATACAACAGCCAAACAAAAAGGGCACAAATAGTGTCTGTGTGTGTAATGTTGTGTTGTCTTAAGCAACCTCCTGTTGTGAGCTGTGAGACTCACAGTTTCTCATTACACCAGCTTCCTCTTTGTTGCCAGACGGGCACACAACACTCGATACACGTGGGTCTTTGAAGCATGTAGCCTGACAGTCTATGTCAGTATACGACATGCCTTCACATGTTCTAAGTCAAACAATAAGCATAAATCACTATTGGACGCTTTTTACACTTTTTTCTACCCTCCCTCTGCTCTTGCAAAACATAAATGCACATTTGCATCCGTGTCCGTATATGTTTTTTTTTTTGTTTTTTTTTACCTCGTGTCAATAAAGCTATTTTTAAACGATGTATTTGGCATCTTCGGGACACGTACGCATGAGTTTAAATAAAGTAGGATGAATCATTAGAAGCGAAGCGCAGTGCGTTCTATGTACATGTGCTGTTTTAAGTAAGGACTGTAAAAAAAAAAACAAAAAAAAAACAGAAATGACCCACAAAACATATACACTCTGGAGTATTTCCCTATGAAAGGTAACAAGTGCACATCCTCTCTCACTCTCGTACTGCCGTTGTACTCTCTGTGTCTCCCTGTGCACCATGTTGTTACTTGTCAAACTGTCTCTCGGCTTCACTGCCCTGACTCCAATCTTCAGTCTTTGAAGTGTCACCGCGCAGATGACAATCATCAGAGAATTGTACACATCCCATTACTGGCATTATGAATTGAGTGTCATTATACGTGTGCGGTTTCCTTTACATTCAGATGTGCATTTGAGAATTGATGTGAAACATTCTTGCCATTTAGTGTCACAGTGGCACGCCACAGCAGAAGTGTATTTAGTCTTTGAAGTTTATTGTATGTCATAGGAAGGACGCGGTGTAACATACTTTGAATGCGTGAAAGCGATTTGCTGCACGGAGAGTTTACAGCTCCACCTAATTTTCGACTGTTGCCCCAAGATGACGCAGTATAATCAAAATATACAGTTTACGTTCTCATAAAACCACAATGCATTACAGATAGAGAGGTACAGCGAAACACATATAACAAAATACAGAGTACAATTGGCTACAGATCCTGGTTGCTTTTAGGCTTTTCAGGCTTTAACTTTTTTTTTTTTATAAAAGATTTTATATCTGTAGTTAATTTGATTTCAGTTGGTAATGCGTTCCAGAGTTGACAGCCCTTTATGGAGAAAGCTGATTCTCCAAATATATCTAGAAAGATGCTCAGGGGCTGAACTGTCGATAGATTGGAAGATTCATTTGAGAAAGCTTAGCTCTCACTTCTAATTCCTTTTTTGTTTTTAATTTTACCAGGCACGACATCGAGAACAGTTTCACATTTACAGTGTCAGCTTGGCAAGTGTCAGAAAACCCTGGTAGGTGAAAGGGAGGGAAGCACATCTTTTCAGGATGTGACAGTGATGCCATCAGACAGGCATTTTGTCCATTACTTTCAGAGCCGGATGTTTCTGGTCATAGATGGTGATGTTTGAGCCCATACTGTCACACAATATGAAAAATGAGTGAAGATCCATGGAGTGCATAAATAAGTGGGCCGCCTGAGTAGTGTAGTGTAGTGCCTGATAAATTTGAAACAATTAAGGTTCGTCTTTACTCTTTTGAAATCTTCTCTACACGTTTATCAAATTTGAGTTGCGGCTCTATTCCTAAGAACATGAAATCTTTCACGTCCTTGAAGTTTTATATACAAATGATACACATGTGTTTAATAATATAGATGACATAGACGTGCATGGCTGGTTCATACGAATATGGCGGCATGATCTGCATTCAGTCTCTGGGCAACTTGTAAGCAGGTCATTTCTAAACAGCCTGAAGAGCAACAGGCCCAGGATTGAACCTTGGGGAACACTTATTTTGTTGTTTAAAATGAATGACTTTTCTGGGTCAACGTTCACACACTGCTCTCTAGATTGAAGACATGACTCCTGAAGGAATAGATTGTTTTCTAAGTGGTCGACCAGCTTTGCTGCCGCAACCTTGTCAAACACCTTACTCGTATTTGGATATTAGATCATGATTTGTGCCGAACATGGGTTTAATGACAGCATTTTTCCAGTTTTTCACTGGTACTAATAAATGCCAGGTCTCATCAATATAGAGCTGTATTTTAAATGAAAGAAGCTTCCAAATTGTATTTGATGTATTTTACTATTGTACTTAAATATTGTTTAACAGTTATTTTTCTTTAAATGACAGCAGATATCACGATGCTATTGCGATAGGATATTACTTTCCTTTTAATTTGAATCAATCTATATATATGCTTTCATATCCTGAGCGTTAGGTTTTCTGTTTTCAATATTTTGATTATTTAAGTGTCTTTATTTTTTTGTACTATTTATATCTCAATATAAGGTTGAAAAGCCAGCAGTAAGCCAGCTTATCTGTTCTCATAAAGTGAAACCGTCACAAAAGCCTTCCCTCAAGACATAAACAGTGCTCAGATATATATAACAGTCTTTCCACAAAGCCCATACATTCTCTGTGTTTTGAGATTGCCAATCTCATGCAAAGCCTAATATTGTGAAGTCCTTATCCAGGCAACTTTATTAAATTTTCCCTCCTCCCACTGTAGAGGGTACTCATTGCTATTAGCTTGAGAGACGGTAATTAAGTTTTCCACTAAAGCATTAGCTGTGAAAGAATAGTGTACACTGCGCTCTCTGCAATATGACTGCATTTCATCTTTTCTGCTCCACAGATCTTTATGAAGAAAATAACAAAATTTAACCTTTTATATTTCCTAACAATTTGTTGACACGAGGGGGATGTATATGTCTATGACCAGACAAGTTTTCATTATACATTAACACAAAGAGTCGCCCTAGGCTAGCATTGCACTTGGAGAATTACACATCGTTTCACCTTGATCTGCCTCTCCTTAGCACAAAGCAGCAAAAAATCCAAACGTGACAATGATGTGATATAATGATTTTACTTCCCTTTTCCACTAGCTCTTTTTACACCATTCAGTTAGAGACATGTTTACATGCATCTCTGAAGAGGACTAATATTATTTGGAACGTGGTTCCTATTTACTTTAAACATTTTCCTTAAAAAACAACAGACTCTTGCGATAATGATGTGTCTCAATCATCACCTCTGACCCCAATATGCGGTGGTGTATTTATCCGCAGAGACTCTGCCCTCTGACTGTAATTTCTATTTTCCTCTTGTTTTGCTGTGTTTGGGATGTTTCTGGACGTCGACCTTCAGACAGTGAGTTTGTGCCTCCAACCAATAACAGCCTCGCGCAGCGTGCGTGGGTTGAACAATATAAAATCGAAGCGACTCCAGTCATAAGGTTCTGTACAGTTCTGTCTGAGAGACAAAACACATACTGTACACATAGGCCATTAAGTATTTCACCTATAACACACATAGCAGAAATTAGGAAGCTAGTGCTTCAGCTCTATATTGCATCTTGAACATTCCCCTAGATTTGCAAAGGTGTGGGTGTGGCAGAATTAGGAAATAATATTTTCACATCTTTTTTTGAGTCATTTTGAGTCCTGCTGACGCTTTCTGTCATGAAATTGGCCCCCTTGACCCCATAAGCTCATCTCTGCAGCTGCCCATAGGTCTTCCATATTGTTTATGCCTGTCTCTGGGAGCTGGCACAGAAGTATATTCAGGGTTAAATGTCTGCTCTGAGCTGCCAGGGTAATTAATTCAGTTAGAATCTTATTGATCGACCTTCGTACTCAACATTCAATTGAGAACGTTTAGAGGGAAGTTAGAGATCGTGAACGGGCAAAAATGCAGAAATATATGGGGAATAAAGTGTACAGTGCCCTATTGTATGAGGGCAGTCTCTTTCCCAGTTGCTTGCTGGGTGTCAAAGCAATTGACCATTTAATGTTGAATAACCCCTATCCACCACTTACCCCACACTGTTTTTTGTGAACTGTTGGCTGATGCAACTCTTTTCATTTTTTTCCTCAAGGCTGGACTCTTCAAAGAAAGAAGGGTGCAGGGGTGGAGGGTGGAATAGAAAAAAAAGAAAAAGAAAAGATGAGAAAGAAAGTGTTTAGGGTGCTAAACACGGCGAAGGCTCAGAACAAGTGGGGGTGACATTGGCTTCTAATGCCAGAAGAGTAAAGGAGCCTGTCAGTGGGTGTGTGTGTGTGTCTATGTGTGTGTGAGTGACAAACACTGCATATTAAACCTATGACGTGAATGGGAAACTTGGTGAACTTGATGGTTAAGAAAGTCTATCCTTTTAAACTTTTTTTGTCCCTCTTTCAAGCCTTTTGGAGGGGTTCCTATAGGCGCGTAACGCTCACGTGACGCTTTTGTGTGTGTGTTTATCTCACAGTCGCTGTTTATGTCCTCTGTGTC
>JAPQRN010000003.1:11044380-11060662 GCA_037367275.1 Coranthus polyacanthus
TCATGCCGATGTTGATGGCATTACTCCTCTTGGAATCCAGAACGATCCCCACCCAACCACCCACCTCCCCCTCTCCCTTCTCCCCACCTCCAGGGAAGCTGGCGCAGAAAACTGGGGCACAGAAGGCTGCCAAACACTTGCGTCAACCACTGTCCACACCAAATGCCTGTGCAGCAGGATATCCACCTACGCCGTGTTAGCGCAGCAAGCTAAAGACCCGGTGAGTCACCAATGTACTCTGTGGGACTTGGGGGCTAACAAGGCAACTACTACCAGGGGCCAGGTCAGTGAGCTGATGAGTTATTGTAGTATAAATTTAGATGGCATCCCTGTCAGTTGGATTTTAGTGTGAAGTGCAGGAGGCAGTTAGAGTTGCCATTTGTTGTCTTTATATAAAGATTTGGATGGAAATGCTGACAAAGTTTGAATGTGAGCTGTCTGTCTTTATTATAAGCCTCTCTTCTTGCACCGCTGACAGAACAGTGCCTTGGTTTGTGCAAATGTGCGAACCATTGGCACTGTGTTGGATGTTTTCATCACCACGTCCTAGTGTGCTTAATTATAGGTTGATTGGCTGTCACTGTCTCTCTTTGGATTTTAAACTTCAGGTCAGGTTGCACTGCAAACAACTTCCATGTGATGGGAAGAGAAAATGCATCAAGAGAAAGAAAGATATTTTATTGTGTCTGTGTGTGATTTTTGCCTGCAGCACATAACCTGCGCTTCTATTAATAGTGCACGTGGCTTGCAGTGTGTGTTCACAGTGTGACATGATTAAAGAAGGCTTTTTAGCAGTCCAGGGTAGTGCCTGTTCTTATACACTGACCCATTCTCTTTTCCTGTGCTAATGGACACCCAAAAACCTGAAAGCTATTAGTTCAGCTTGTACTGTCACTGCTGCCCTCTCATCCACTCTTCTTCTGCAGACCCTTAATTGTTGATTCGTTGAGCCAATATCATAATAAGGGTATCTGCACATTTTTGAACTACAAATGTAATGACTTAAAAGATCTTTTTAGTATCGCTAGAAGGATAAAAAAAAAGGCCATTACTGCTGCAAAAGAAACCGACACCCTAGATTTCAGGATACATTTACTGATGACTGAGTGGATGTCATCATTTGAAGTAGACAAGTAGCGTCAACATGTGTGCAAAACCCGCAGCTCTTCTGATTTCGCTGTGGGAGTAAAAGTTCTGAATGTCAGTGGGACCTTTGCAAACGTATTTGCAGTAGACAGATCATCTTTAGTGCTATTGCTGACTGATGAATCGGATTTTCATGGTCAGCGCGGCATGAATGTAACAAAAAGACTGCCTGAATCACAATGACTGGAAAAAAAAAACGTATTTACGAGCACAATCTGCAGAACGCAAATGGTCATTGCCGTGGCATATCAAATACCGGTAAAGAAAAAAAATAAATAGACAAAACATAGACACGCTCACTCTGTTTGTCCCAGATCAAATTTAATGCCTTTTTTTTATACCTTTCTTTGACCCATGCACAGCTAACCCAATTTTCTGGCTCCCTTCTTTCATTTTCTCTCTGTCACGTTTTCAGTTGACGCAGCTTGTTATTTCTGTGTATCTGACATAATCGCACCATCTCCCCTTCGTTGCCACCCTACTCTCGTCACGTCCTGTGCACCTCTCTTTGTAAAGCTAAAGCCTTCATCGGTTCTCATTTGATGGCACTTGATGCTCCTTGACTTCTCACAAGTTACAAAGTGTTCCCTCTAGCTTAAGCTGTTAATTCGTGTTAATGCTTGCTGCACCGAATGCCCACGAGAGCAAAGGTTACATTAAATAAGAATACTAGAACTGAGATGAGTTTGTTTTATGATTTTCTTCGGTCTTATAACGGCAAGATCTGTTGTAAACACTGGAGGGGAACTCGAAATGTCACTGAAATGGAAGGTTATTGTGAGGAATGAAGGATTCTGGGTAGGAAATGTTTAACCAAATAGAAAAGGCAATCTGGTCTCAGCTGGCGAGAGTTAAGAAGGAGGGATGGAGGGAAAAAAATGAGAGAGAAGAGGCAGAGGAATGGAAAGGAGCTGCTGTCCACGCTATGTAATAATTAATTAATAACACAGTGTTGTTCAGATAAAGAGCTATGGAGACGTCTATACCCGTAGAACCAATTCAATGGTAAACATGGCTTTCATACAGCTCTTAGTGGTGCTGGTGCAAAACCTATTTCTGTCAGCTACACTATTTTCTAAGTCCTTATGTCAATGCTTTCTTTTGTGTTTCAAAGTCACATTGCTGCATCAAGTCTCTGGGAGCTACTACATCATTCTATATTCGCATTTCAAATTTTCTGAGTGTCCTTAAAAAAATGATGTGATCTTCCAGCATTATAACATGGCTACCTTATTATTTCAATTTTATTTTCAAGCTGTCATGTTTTTTTTTTTTTTTTCCTACACCATTGCCTCTGAATCAAGGATAACCATGAACCTCAACAGCTGTTACCATGGAGAAGAATATTTACACTGTGAAAAAAGCTGCAATTTGTGCTGTCAGTTTTCCATTTATCATCGCCCATTGGTTTGCTGACCATTGTTGTGAAGGCTCAAATTTGGCATTTTGACCAAATGATTGATTCAAATTATGTTTCTCAAAGTCAAGGATCCTTCCTTAGTATTCACTTTCTTCCAAGTCGCTTCCTTTGTAGACAAGCAAAGAGTCCTTCCTACCGATCAACACACCAGAACACCTATAGAACATCTAGAAAGACCAGTAAACCCCTAATTCAGTGGTTCAGTAATGCATTGACACACTTGACAGTAGTATTTAGTAGAAAAATAATAAACACATTTACAAGGGCATTTAAGTAATACAAGTGAAACAGCGTTTATCTGTTCTGCTGCAACTTGGAACAAATTCAACTTTAAAATGTAGATACTATTAATCATATTATTATGAGTTTATGTATTCTGTGTTTTTTTTCCCTCAATATGTATTTCTTTTTATTTCATTTTCCTCTGGATGTTCCATTTATTTATGTATAAGCACATTGCATTGCGCTATATAATATAAATAAACCTGCCTCACCTCACTTAATAAGATCACCTAATACCTAATATTTAAGTGCATATTACACCGGTAAAGCGACCGGCTCTTTATTCATATTCATTGAGGGTTTATTTGTAGTTGTGGGCGGTTCTTTTGCATTTAGCAGCAATTTTTAAAAGGCTTGTGCAGAGGATTGTGGGACATTAAACAGCGCCGAGGATCCACTTCCTTGAAAATTCTCCAAAGGAAGGACTCAGTCCTCGGAAGGATCGTGGACATTGGAACAGTCCTCCGGTGAAATCTGATGACGTAGCTTTATGTAAACTAATCCTTGAAGCATCCTCCCTTGACTTCGAGAAACACCCCATATTTGGACAATGCTAAGTTGCCGCACTAACGCTAACTTACTGAAAACATGTTGCTAACTAGGCGGCATTATGGTAAACATGGCCACGTAATTTCAGTTACTTATTAAATGCTAACACATACGGTGAATTCAAAGAGCGCGGCGTGTTAAATGTTAGCACACGGCTAACTAACACTAGCATGAGTTCGCTAATTTACTGAAAACACTAACTTAATCAAAACAAAGAGCACACTGCTGGCTAGCAAGTATTACGATAATAACGATCAAGCAATTTCAGCTACTTTTAAATGCTAACACATACAGCTGTGTTGATTAACAGCAATGCCAACTTTCCATACTATTTAAAAACACTAATGAGCAAACTAGTGGGCTAATTTTCAGGCTAGCTGACAATTCAGTTTCAAGCTGTGGTTGTTTTCTCTTGTTTAGCTGTCCAGGTAATATCTAAAATGTAGAGTGTAATGCCCTGTGTTTAGATTCATCATAAGATTAAAGGTCTCTATACTGTATTGCTGCAGTTATTATTTTTTCCATTGTCCTATTCCCGTGAATAACACCCCTTCTTTTTTTATTAAATGTAAAGAGGGTCAAAATAAGGTGTTGACCTTTAGGTGAGTAACTGCAGTTATTCATTATTTTGTCCCTCAAAGCTTGAATTACTTTACAGGGGTCTGGAACCCATTACAGAACGCAGTGAAACATTAATTCCCAATGTGCGGAAAATCACCATGGCTGTGACCTATAAGTTGAATGGGTGATTCCAGTAGCTATTTTTGTTTCCTGTAACTATTGACTCCCCCCCCCCCCTTACTGCAGCATGCATATTGAGTGAAAGAGAACTAATAGGGAAAAAAAAAAAAACATTGACTTGTGTGACATTTGTGTTCTGTTAAGGGTGTATTGGTCATTAGCGATTCACCCGTCAACCCCAGCGTGCCATTTGAAACAGAGCTGAGGGCCGTAAGGTATGGGTCAGTGTATTTGTATCAATGGCTCTCAGCCGGGAGCTGTTGGAGCCGGTGCTGAGTGCACTTTGTGGCTTTAGGGTCCTTCAAAGTTAGTTTTTTTTTTTTATTCCAGCTGAGATTGAATGTTATAAAAGGAAGGAGAGACAGATTGAATTTCCCAACACATAAAAGCATAGGCAGTCATCCCCATACTGTAGGCAGTGTTGGGGAGTGAGAATGAATGCATGTATTTAGACTATAAAACATGATTAAAATATGACTTTTAAAGAAGCGTGTCAGCATCGTAGCAGGTATTGCACAAAAAGTGTAGCCTACCTGTCCGCACGCAACATGCGAGGACATACGGTGGGCAAACTAGTCATTCGAATGAACAGTGCATTTTATGTTATTGTTATTTATGTTCTATATTTTTCCCCCTTTTCATGCTGGGGGAAAACGGAGAAGGTACAAACTGCCTTTTCTGGTGCTGGAAATCGGTGTTGTGTTAAAGACTGTCAATATGTGTTTCCCTGCTTTTCAAATGATGTTTCCCATAACACATCCTTCCAAATGTGGGGTCAGAATGTGTTATTTTTGAAGCTGCAGTGCTTTTTTAGCATCACTAGGCAAAAAATCCCATAATTACCTTTCATTGTATTGAAATTCAATGGTCTGAGAGGTCATGAGACTTCTGCATCTAGTCCTTGCCTGTATTTTCAGGCTGTAGAAAATGTATACCGGCACACAGGTTCTGGCTAATCACAGATATTATCAGACAGGTAGGGGGTTAAATAGGCGATTCACAGCTGTAATTTCCAATCACAAAACAGGGCAGCAGAGATCACAGGTTGCGGTTCAGCTTAGAGGTACCTTTTGAATTCTCCTTGTAAATAAACGTTGAGTTTACGTTTAGTGTTATCAGAGCACATTGTTTATATCCTTGATGTCACAGTGCATTTCTGTCCTCAAACATTTGCAAAGCCATTTTAAAAGTATTTTAAATCCAGCAATATCTACATCAATATCTTCTAGCTTGCATTCTTCTCCATTGCCTTTCTTGGAACATTGCTGCACATCTTGGAGTGTTTCCTCCACCTAAAGATCAGTGGATTTCTGTTACATTTTTTATTTTATGGTTATTTGAATTCACAATGGCTGCATTGTGCGTAGGTGTATCAGTCATTGTGTGTAGGTGCTGTGTGTATGCTGGCTCACTAGCGTGGCTGGTCTATCATTAATGTTATTTGAAAAACCTATCTTTTTCCCTACTGCAACAAGCTAAACTGTCTGCTGTGAAAAAAGGTGTATAGTTTGTGCCTTTGCGTGTGTCAGAAGAAAGTGGGGACCCATTCAAACAGCTCTATATTAATGAGTGTTCGCTGCAGGGAACAAAATGCACTTCAGAGACTAAGTGAAAGCAAAATGTTGAGCTGTAAATTCACATAGGTTTATTTGTAATCCTTGTTTGCTGGTTTTCACTCTAACTTGATACTGTGAAAAATAAACGGTCAAGGAAAAATGGGGTCTTCATCCTTTTTGCCAGACAAAACATCACTCTGCTGTGTGTTCACATACACTTACAGCTGGCATCTCTAAAGCAAGTGCTCACATATATCCAGTTTAGGTTGCAGTGCTGCGGTATTAAAATGAGTTACTCACGTTGACAGAATACCTTACAAATTACATTTAAAGGCGTGTATTCTGAAACCTGTAGTGAAATACATTTTAAAAGTATCCCTCCCAACGCTGACTGTAGGTGTTGGTCTTTTATCTTAGAGGCACACATGCCCACAAACACATGCACATGGACTCGCAAACACACACACACACACACACACACACACACACACACACATATGCTGTGTCCAGGCTGTGTGGCTGTTGGAGCAGAGCTGAGTCTCAGCAGCCCAGCTCTGACAGCTTATCCTGGGCCACGGCACTAGGGACAAGGGGGGCTGAGGATTAACCTCCATGTTTAATAGAAAAGGGAGGGAGGGAGAGAGAGAGAGGGTGAGAAAGAGATGGAGGGATTTAGAAGCAGTGCTGCCATTACAGGCCGTTTACAGTGGAGCGAGGGATAGCCAGTTAATCCTGTTTACTTTCTATAGCCTTTGAGATTTCCGTGTGTGTGTGTGTGTGTGTGTCTGTATTCTGCTGTGTGTGCGTCTATTGAGAGGCCTTCGCTATCAGACGCAAGACAGAGGTTTGTTACTTTAGAGAAACAGTGGCGAGAGAGGAGGAAAGAAGAGTTGACTGAGTGAGGTCATGAAGCCATACAATAAACCAAGCCACTTAATTCCCAAAACGACTGCAGTGAGAATACAAACCCTACGGATATGTCCGGACTCATTGCCTCCGCAGTGCTCACAGGGGTCATGGGATTTGGGAGGTGAAGGAGGTATTGGCTTTAGAAAAGTGAATTTCACATTGCGTCCCTCAAGTTCAACAACGGAGTTGTAACTCTGTGTTTTAGTTTTGATTGCTCGAAATGCCGCTGTACGAGTCGTGTTGACGGGAAAATGAACTGAATTTTTTAAGGGGCTCTTTCAAGCTAGCTACTGTCAGTGGTGGAAGAAGTATTCCAATCCTCTACTCAGAGGACTAAGTAAAAGTACTGCTACCATGCTGTGACAATACTCCAAAAAAGTAGTCAAAATTTCTGAATTC
The DNA here is from genome assembly GCA_037367275.1 of Coranthus polyacanthus. Lineage (NCBI taxonomy): Eukaryota > Metazoa > Chordata > Actinopteri > Kurtiformes > Apogonidae > Coranthus > Coranthus polyacanthus. The sequence goes on from JAPQRN010000003.1 coordinate 11,051,383, forward strand.
AAAATCTTACTGAGGTCAAAGTATGAAAGGTAAAAGTAGTCATTGTGCAGTAAAATCCTGTCAGTATTTTACTGTTATATATGATTGCCGTGACTGCTGTCGATGTTTAATTAACAACGATGCATGTCTAAAAAGTCATTGTTAACTTCACATTTTTTTTTTTTTTTGTCTTTCGCTTTGTTTTTCAGTAGTTTTAGTTTGAGGAATTGACTAGTTTTAGTTTGGTTTTTAGATATTTTTAGTGTTTTAGTTTTTTCAGGCATTATGAGGAAAGCCTTGATTTATAGAAGCTGGAAAAAAGTAGGTTAGGTTTTTCTTTATTGTCCCACAAGGGAACATTTGTTATGTAGCAAGGTTCAAGTTGCAAAAAGGCAACAAACATCAACAATAAAAAATAAGACAGATCTGGTGCAGAAGATGGGAATTCTTACCAAGTGTAAATATACTAAAATACAAGAGTGCAAAAGTGTAAGGATGAAAGAATGCATGACATCCAGTATGATTTACAAAACCATTGTTTAAAGCGCCTTTAAAGTCCAATATTGTGCAAAGCCATGCAAACCAAGCTGATTTCACCTGCAATTCTATCTCATTTTGCATCGATAAGTTGTTTTTATTTAGTGTTTGTGTGTCTGAAAACTGTCATATGTATTTTATTTAGTAAGCAAAATGATTTCCTTTACACCTAGTTTTCTTTTTAGTCTGAGTTAAGTTGTTCATTAACTGTAGTGACCGTGCTTTCCGTGAGTTCAGTAAAACAGTTCTGTTTTCATTCTCGTGGCAAAGTATTTTACGATCCGAGAGGGTTTTTGTAAAGAGTTTATTGGTCAGGAGAAGGAGGAGGACAACCCGTAAAGGAACACTTCATCCTTCAGTTTATCGCAGACATTAAAAAAAAAAAAAACAACACATTTGGCGATACATGGTTTTCACTTGACAAGAAAGGTATGAAAATGCCGCTTGTCGGACGAAAGTAGCTCAAATTTGTGTCTATGTGCATAAAGTGCTTTATTAGATTCCATTGGCTCTGATGGTATTCGTGGCTTGTGTTTGTCTAAGCAGGTAACCGTGAATGCCAGTTCAAATATCAGTGGTTCAAACAGCACCTGAGACCTTGAGCTTTTCAGTATGGATGAGTACACAAACAAACACACAGGCACACGCGATTGCTTGGTGGAGAAAAATAAAACAGCAGGCAGAGAGAAGGAGCTTGCCTCTGAGTTCCCATTACTCATTAGCCAATTACTGTAAAGCAATATGTGTGTGTCGATGTGAGGTGATGTCTGTTTCTGCGGTAAATCATTCCTTACCGCTACTTCCACTTTGCCACGCTAACTGCTTTTGGACCAATCATTCTCAGAAAATGATTTGGCCTACTTGAGATGGATTGGGTCTGTTTCCTCTGCTGTCATTAGTGCTCACACCGGCGCCTAATCAGAATGGAGGGGGGAGAAAAAAAAAAAAAAAAAAATCTTGCAGCTAAGTCTATTATTTAGACTATTAATGGCTAAGGTGCATGATTTAACTGTGAAAGGGATGATTGAGGCTGTGCGAGATGGCAGCTCATATTTTAACTTATTCTAACCCACATGGAGACAGCATTTCAAAGGAAAACAAGGCCTGCCCTTGATGAAGTAAGTCTACAAGGTTAGCGTATGCAAATATCTTGCTCTTGTCAACTGTAATTAGAAGATGAGGGGTGCTTAAATTTATGAGGGACTCTGCATGGGATTGCATTTGAAACTTTGAACCCCTCGGTACATTAATTAAAGGTTAGCAAATTACAAGGGAAATGTAGACAGAGTAAACAGGTGAAATGTTTAGCTGCGTTTCTGTGGCTGAAAAGGCACGACATCTGAAGTTTGGACGGGTCTGGGTTTAAATTTTTTTTCCCATTGACATGACAATTTTATTCAGGCTGGAACAGCTTTTCCAAGTAAAAATAATCCACAATTTGGCCATGAGCATTTTTGGCATGTCTTTGAATTCAACAAGCAGTACAAATAGTCTGAGGTATGAAAACATACCTGAGGATAAGGGCAGCACTTGATATGATGACTGCACATTTTAAGTCAGGAAGGCTCATGCTCGAGCTCTCAGGGGTCTGCTGGATTCATTCTGTCGAAGCACCGAACAGGCAATATTTACCCAGTGCCATGACAGCAAAACAGGCAACTGAATACCAGGAATACTAGATTAGCAAGATGTAGAGTTTGAATTCTCTGCACTGTGCACGGTGTGTTTTTTGTTTTTTTTTTTGTTCTTGTAAACAAAGGGAACAATGACTTTGTATGATTATCAATGAAAAAAAAAGAACCTTGAGTTTTGGAATTGCCATCATTAAAAAAAAAAAGAACAAAACCCATATTGAAATGTAATATATGACATATGTGCCCCATATCGTGAGTGATGTTGCCATATACGCTGCCTAAAGGCTGATATGTTAGTAGAACAAACATCCTCTGGATATATGAAGATACACATTACGTTTCTAAAATGTATTCATTCATATATTCATTTGTTTGTTCTTTCCTTTGTTCCACTCAAGGTAATGCACAATTCCAGCAACAAAATAGTTATTTGCAATCAAAACACGGCTCTTTTTGCACATTCCATAACTGAAAATGAGCAGGGAGGAGAAAAATCGTATTTGACCTGCCCCCTTACTCAATACGCAAATAAACAGTAAACATAGGCGTCCTGTCAATCCCAGTTGCTTGACATTTTTACTTAGTTCGGTGAATTATTGTGTGTGGCTCTTGATACTGTCCTTCTCGTGTAACTGAGAAAACCCAATTCACATAACCTCAATATTCTTGCTTTTTTTCTTTTTTTTTTTAAACTGAAAGATAATTCAAAACTCCTTTAAAGGTTCAGTATGTGTGCTCATGTGAAGCTTGTGCTGCGGTTCGTTTTGTGCGGGGATATCGTTGCTTGTTGACGTCGAAGTCTCGATTGACTACATCGATGATAACAGCCCACACACTGATTTCTCGAGTGTGCATCACCAGCCACCGTTAGCTTAGAAATGGAGTTTGCTGACGTCAACGAACGACCGGCTCCCAGCACAACACAGACTCCGACACAAACCCCATGTATGCGCATGAGCTTTACGCAAGTCTCTGTTAGTCTTTAAGGAAGTCCGCTGTTTGATGCCAAAGACTGAAATATACATCTGCTTTAAAGTAGTCTGTGTACTGTACACTGATGTTAAAAATAAAAATGGATGGATGGAAACAACTGGATGAAAGTAAAGGAAATGTCGTATTTCATTTCATAATATTTCCCGCCATTTGAGATTTGAACTTCTACAAGGACAGTGTCTTTTGGTACTTGTCATTCCTTTGTATATTTATGTTATTCTTTATGTCAAATCTGCCCTGTGCATATTTTTTGTTTGCAAAGCCTAAAAGGTAAACAAAAATTTTTTTATTTGTATTCGTCTTCTAGTGTTCAATGCCAATAAATGACTTCTCTACTGGGTCAGCTGTGTACAATATTGATTGAATATTGAGCTTATACTATACTAGAGGCATAAAATGAAGAGAAAAACTGCTAATTGTCACACAAATAATTACCATTCAGTGTAAAATAAAACCCGATTGTAGTGACAGCCCTGCTGACGTCGCATTTCTTCAGCTTTTATATGGCGCTGAGACGCAGCATAAACAGCCTGAGTGCAAGACAAAAAAAAAAAAGTGCACATCAGAGAAACAAGCGACTGTCTTCCAGAGTATTTTAAGTCCTCACGCTTCTAAGGGGAATGCAATTACTGTATTACTCAGAAAAAGAACAGCATCCTCAGCACTGTAAATCCTCATGATATCCCTACAGTAGAGAAGAAAGTGGAAGATTTAATACGGGTGCAGGAAGTGGGTGGAAAAGTACGTTGAGTAAAGAGAGCCACTGCTGAGGAATAAGAGGTAAAAGTAATGGGGCGGGGTTGACAGAGAAAGAGACAGAGAGAGAGAGAGAGAGAGAGAGAGGTGGCGGGGTAGAGAGGTTGGTAGGAGGATAGGTAGGGGTGGAGGGAGGAGGAGTGTCAGCGAGAGGAGATAAGTAGGTTAAACTTCCTGAGCTGAAAATAGCTATCTTCTCCATCACATGGTAGCCAAGCTGCCCAGGGGAGCCTGGTCACATACAGCAGAGAGGAGCACACTCCTTCTAATCTGTATCCTCTCTCGCTCTCTCTCTCTCTCTCTCTCTCTCTCTCTGTGTGTGTTTCTCTTTTCTCAAACATACCCTGCACACATGTGGATGCACAGAGACGTACCGTACCTATCGATGTGCGCCACTGTCGCTTTTTTTCAGGCAGGGCGTTTTGTGTGACACTCCAGCCTCAGGGCTCTTTTGGTTTATGCGCTTCCGTGTGTCCGTTTGTGTGCGGCTGCTCCTCTGCTTCATTTCCTTCACCGAAGCGTCCCCCTTTCCACGTTATGAAATTAGACACTTAATCTCATCACAGGCACCTAACCCAAGCGCTGTAATTAAGGAAACACTGTTAGGCAAATTGACACGGTGAGGAGCCGAGGGACAATAGATGCGGATGTATATTGAGTAAATTACGAGTATAGGTATCATTTATTCCGGTACTTGTCTGGAATCATTTTGAGACACAGTGAAAGAGAAAAAGGGAATACAATATGCTTGTGTGCTGTGTCATTCCCAATGCATCCTGACTATTTGATCTGTCAGACCTCCAGAAAACAGAAATGCATGTGTATCCTTTGACCTTCTTCTGTACATAATATCAAACACACGGCGTCTCTGTCGTCTCTCACGCTCCTCCTGGGCCTTCCCTCTCCTCGAGCGGATGCTTGTCATGTTCCCTGTTTTTTTTTTTTTGTTTTGTTTTGTGGGCCACTCTTTTCTTATAAGACCCTTTTGATTATGTTTCACCCCCATTCTCCTCCCTGTGTGTTGGTGTGTGCGCACCATATTGATATTCCAGCCTATTCCACTATCCTCTGGAGAAATTGGCTGCCTTTGATGGTCCAGGGAAAACCACTAAAAAGGAAGCTTTGACTCTTCCTCGTCTTCTTTCTTTCTATCTATTTCTTGCTCGCTCCTACTCCCTGGTTTCTCATAGTCGTCTTTAACTCTTGCTCCTCCTTTCTTTGAGATTCTCCCCTACTCCTGCTTTTCCCTTTGCACCCTTTATCCTTCTTTCTTTACCCATTCAGTCTCGAATAGACACACTCACCCAGCGTAAACACCGACTTTCAATTACTTGGCACATCTTACCTACCAGGACGTGCCTTTTGTTTCAAGCATTTGCAGTAAAAAGAGACCTTGTGCCGCGAGTGTGTACGGTGATAAATCTTAGGGATGAAAGGAAAGGTTAGTCGCTCTAGGAGGTAAATTGAGGTAAATTGTGTGATTGAGGACTTAAAAGCAGGCCAAACATCAAGCCCATTTGTGACACGGCGGGGTGTAAGCCCTCCACGATGCTTCATTTGTCTGTTCTGAATACTTTCAAAGGCACACCTCAAGAGAGATGCAAAGCAGAGGTGCACTGTACACTATGACCTAAATTGCTTAATTATGTGCTATGGTCGAGTGCCTTTACCCTTGTGCATGTGAAATCATACAGTAATGGAAATGGTCAAGTCGTCTAGTTTTTTTTTTTTATATAATAACTAATTACATTTACATACTTTGGGGTCTGTAGGTGAACACCGGAAACATCACATGGGTGACTTCAGAGTGGTCAAGATAGCATCACTTCAATAAACCACTAAATTGCAATTCTCAGAAGAGTTTAATAATGTGTTATTTTCCAGCTCCATCTAGCACACTTTTGTAATTGTAATGAAAGGTAATTGCATGGAATTTGTAGCTTATAATTATATTTGGCTACAGCTAAGGAAGTGTAAGACACACTTTAGGTGAAAAGTAAGATGCCAGCAATTACATGCGCAACCAGGCAGGAATTCAGTTCATACTACCCTATGTTATAGCCGCTTGATATACAACTGTCTGAAATTACCCGCTTATGCACTGCTCCCTGTATAATAAACACTCAGCACTTCACTCAGCAAATGATTGTCATTTTGTGTGACTGACTTACTGCTCCCAACTGTGTTCAGTTAAAAGTATCTGAAGCCTGCTCAAAAAAAAAAAAAGCAGCTAGATGTTACTACGCTGCAGCTGTTTATTTGTATTTGAAGCTATATTTTGTGGAAAAATTGGAATTTACATTGTCACTGGTGATGTAGAACAAAGGCAAAGGATAAGGAGTTCCCCAGAAAAAATGGAGATCAATGATTGGTTGTCACTGACAGCTTGTTTATGTGTCAACGAACCTGACTTACTTTCACAGAGAAACATCTGTTGTTCTTTTTTTTTTTTTTAAGGAGAGGAGCTGAAATCTGCACAAAAAAAATGTGCTAGGCTTGTTGCCTAAGCCACTAAAGACACTTAAAACGTCACAAAATCTAATGAGAGAATGACTAAGTTGGCAACACTGTAACTGACAGCTGTGGAATCAACGGCCATTTGTATTATCTGTAAAATGTATCGTGGAGTTGCTGAAAGAAAGTAGTACACATCTCATGGAAACTATTCGGGATACTTTCCACTGAGTCCACTGTATAGGTTCTAAGAATTTTCGCTGTCGATTCGGATAACACTACAATCTATTTACAATATAAACACACTCAAAATCTAATGGACTATATACTGTAATGATTAGTGAGTGATTTTGGACACAGCTTCTGTTTTTTTCTCTTAAACGTCTCATTTAGGTGTTCGGCGAGAAAATCAGGGTGTAACATCGCAGTATGTGATAACTTAGCAAAATGTAATAGATCTTTACTTAATTATGTAATAACACCCACCTTTTGTATTATGAAACAGCCTTAATGCAATATGTAATACATCTCCCTGTATTTTCTAAGACGTTATAAGTCAAATCTGCTGTAAATAAAAGCATGAATGAGTCAACTTTTGATTGAAGTCACGAGTTTGGCTGTATTTGATTAATAAGATAAATATGATACAAAGCTGATCTTATGTGACTGTTTAGACCAAGATCGGATTTGAGTATGACGGCAGTGTTCATATTTTTGATCTTAATTGTTGATGTTTACAGGTGAAGTTTTGCTTAGTTGTGACATGAATGCACTGTCTTATTCCATTTTTCCTCCGGGAAAAAGGGGGGCGAATGGGGCAGAATATTACAAAACGCCTGTGCTATTACATAATGACGCGAGAATTTGTTACATTTTGTGGAGGTATTACATAATGCGGAGTTTTTCAGTAATGCATTGTTACACTGTCTTGCAATAAAAATAAACAATATGCCACACATTTGGGGCTTTTCAGGCAAGATACAGTTATAGAATGCGTGAACAACCATTACTAATTAAACATTTACCCATCTCTTTGTCCACTCTCTTGCCTTCCCTCCGGTGTTTTCTCAGGACATGGGTCCGAACAGCATGCCCTCTGTGCCCCTCATGGTGGGCTGCGGGGTCTCCTGCACCGCTCTGCTCATCCTGCTGCTAATATATGCTGCCTTCTGGAGGTGAGACCACACGCGCGCACACACACTTGCAAAGGTGCTCGCATGCAGACACACTAGACAGCATCACGCATGTGTTAATATCCACACATCCACAGTGAAAACAGCTGTTTTTCCTCTCACTGTTCAGGCTCCGAGCCATAAATACATGTTTTATGTGTGTGTGTCCTCCGCTGTGCCAAAACTCCAATGTGGCCTAATAAGGAACAAATGGTTCAAGTACAGCAGGGGGTGGTGATTAGTTTTTTTGGTAACACGCATGACAGATGGCAAAATCAAGCTAATGACTGTGCAATGTCCAAACGCCGCAGTTCAGTCCATCACTCTGTTCATAATACTTATCTGCCAACCTCTCTCTGTCGCTCTCTCTCCCTCTTCGCTCTGTAGATATATCCGTTCAGAGAGATCGATCATCCTGGTGAATTTCTGCCTCTCCATCCTGGCTTCCAATTTATTGATTTTGGTTGGACAATCTCAAACACTTAGCAAGGTAAGAAACAGTAAATGGAAAAGATTCATCTGGGATTCTGTAAAGCATGAGCGTCACCCTATATTGTTCATGCAAGGTCCATACAGTGGAGCTTTTGGAGTGGGAGGCTGCTGTTTATGACACACAGCACTCTGAGTTCTTTCACTAGGCAAGTCTGAACTGTACGGTATCGATGAAAGTGCGACACAGTAGGCCAGGTTGGACTGCTATTCTCCTACACAATACGTGCTTTATCAGACTCTCTTTTTCCCCCTTTATTTTTGCAGGGCTTTCATTTTGCCCTGCTGAATAGTCCTAAGAGATGCATTAGAATGACTTTACACAAAAGCATACGTTTTGTAAAATGTGTGTGACTTTCAATCTCTTCAGGGTCTTTGTACTGTGACTGCTGCCTTCCTGCATTTCTTCTTTTTGGCGTCCTTCTGCTGGGTGCTGACGGAGGCGTGGCAGTCCTACCTCGCCGTCATTGGGAAAATGAGGTCGCGTCTCATTCGCAAGCGTTTCCTGTGCCTCGGCTGGGGTGAGCGCCCGCCATACCACACTCTTTTGTATGCATGTTTAGTGTTTGTCAACAAAAATCAAAGGCATCGTGAATTTTGTAGAAAGGGAGAAAGACAAGAGGAATGACATGCATGGTTCTCCAGTGAGAATATGAACCTTGTACATGCTGCTAAGAGGAATTGTAACCGTTAAGGCTAACGGTGCATAATGGTTTCTTTAGCTATAGCTGTTGCCATGGTTGCAGGTGTTGTTCTCACAGTTAGCTGAGAAGGTGCTATTTACCTCTTACTAACAAAATACGGTATTTCAGGAACGCATACCAGCGTCCGTGCCAATCTGCTCTTTGATGATGAAATATTATATCATATCCCTCCCTAAATTCACTCATCAATGCTAAACTCTTGTTTGTACAGACCTGCATGTGCTCCGATCACCCAGGCATATACGCATAGCTACTCGCGGTCTACACTGCAGAGCATGAACAGCTGAAACAGCTCATAACTTTGACCCTGAAACTCGGATAAAAATAAATAATGTTGAATAACTTTTAAACCACAAATCTCATCCGCATGCGTTAAGTTAAAACAGAGGTTTTTTTTTAAAATGATAACAAACTTCTTATGGTTGCATCTGCATAAAAAGAAAAAAAAAAGAAAAATCTTTGCCCTTTTTTTCTAAAATGATGGCAAATGTAGCTATTCTCAAACAGAACAAAATTAAAATGTGACTTGTTCTTCTCTGAAACTGGTGTACGGTACTTGATG
>JAPQRN010000003.1:11062399-11072590 GCA_037367275.1 Coranthus polyacanthus
CACACACACACACACACACACACACACACACACACACACACACACACACACACACACACACACACACACATACTGCTTGGTTAAGCTAATTAATGCATGACTTATTGACCACTCCAAGCTATACCTCACAGTTTTATCAACTCTGTCGCAACCGACACACAGTGTTACTCGAACACACCCACACACATACAGCAAGCTGCATGTATGGGTCAGGAGTTGCCGGTGATGCGGTAGATGTAGATGAACACGGATGTCAGGAGGGAAGGCAACCTGAGTACAGACACAATGCTAAAAACGAGCTTCCATCTCAGTAGAAATGAAGTGGGATCGAAGCCCAGTTTTCATGCCTGTAGCTAGACCTTCGTGTCAGGAGCACATGCAGAGCAGTCGGGCTTAGTTCTCAGTCACTTTCAATCACATATGCACACGTTACGCGCTATTGCATGGCTGCTTACCATTTGAATGGGATAAGCCGGGTGGAGTTATTCACACCGGAGAATCTTTTTTTGGCTGACATGCGCTATCGCCCCCATTAAGGTACCCTCTTATCCTTTGTCTCAACCTTTTAATCTTTTGATCTATCTCTTTGTGTCTGCAGGTCTCCCAGCCCTAGTTGTAGCAGTGTCTGTGGGTTTCACCAGAGCGAGAGGTTATGGCACAGCCAGCTAGTGAGTACCACTTTCCCAGCCTTTGTTTGACTGAGCACAAGCTATGGGCTTTACCGATGACCATTACATCCAAGACCCAGATGTGTCATATTTTTTTTGCCTTTAAGACCAGCAAAAGACTGATGTTCGTATGCTTCTCCAATGTTTGAAAAAGAAGGGTATGAAGGGTATGCATCTCGTACCGCAATAGACTGACATGCTCTATAATGACAGGTGTGGACAACCATCCCAACCACTAAGATGATGAAATCCAAAAGGAATCAACAGTTTAGTCAAGTACAAAGAAATAAAAGCAGTAATCTAAAAGCCATTCTTAAAGTAACCAAACATACATCTTATATATAAAGATTAGGCCACATTCATCATCCCATATAACAGAATCCATCACCTGCATTCAAATATATATTGTGTATAAGAAACTTTTTTTTTGTCGATAACTTAGGTCTTAACACCCTTCTATGAAAAGAAGAGAAAATGAGACACTTGCTGAATTCAAGAAAATTACATTTTTTTCTGTTTTTTCAACATATTTATAGAGCACTATCACGATACGACGGGCATTTTACATTTTAGGGAAAATGATATGATGCTTGATTAACACCACTAGGTGTGGTGAGAGTCTGGAGAGTGAAACTGTGAAAGAAGTTTCTCTACGGAGTGAGAGGGTATTTAAATCTCCTCCTCGTGTTTGAGATTTTGCGTGATGTATAAATATAGATGTGTTTTCCATTTTTGAAACATTCTGACCTGATGAAAATCTGAGAGGGATAGAGACATTTCCACAATTCTGCTTTATACCTCAGGAGAAGTCATTAATTCAGGGAAGGTGCCTTATATCCGCTATAAACAGCAGAATGTATGAAACCAGATGTATTTTTCACATTATTTCCATCAGCGGAGCAGGTTTTCATCTATCCATCTATCCAACTTCTAAACATCCTTACTCCTGTTCTTCACAGGAGGACGGAAGACTTTCCCACTGTTCATTTAGCAGAACTCACGTTTTAAAGTGCTACGGTATATGAATGAAACAATGAAGTATAAAATGAAGCGTATTTTATTTCTTTATTTAACGGACTCGAGACCGTGTTAATGCGCATTGTTAACAGGTACCACAGTCTCTGAAGATCATTTAAACTCTCTGATAAATAAACTGCAATTCCAGTAGGAAAGACATCCTCAAGTGAGTTTAACACTCAAAACAGCAGCTCATTTTCTCCGTTAGAGTCGTGTGAGTGTTTTCAATTAGATTTGACTGGTAACACGAGCTACACCTCCTCAGCTGACATAAAAATAAACAAATGTCATAAAACTAGATGAAAAAAATATCAAGCAAGTCGCCAGAATAAAATGTTGCCGTTGTACTTTTCTGCAAATCACAGATACATGGGATTTCAAGGTTTCTCGTCAGAATGTCAACTTACCTTGTTTTAACCGCTCATGGCTCTTTCACCGTGTCTCGCAGAAATCTCATTCATATGTAACCAGTTATCGATTTGTATGGTCAGCTTTAGGCACTGACAGCATTTGGTTAAAGTTAGGGAAAGATACCAGGACTTGGTTTAATACATGAAAAGTCCTCAAAGGTGATCTAAAAAAAATAACTCAATATATTTAGCAATATTTAAACCAAGCCACAATCGTTTCCTAACCCTAACTAAAGTGTTTTTTTTTTTTGCCTAAAACCCAAAAACCTATGAGAGTTGCGACGCAAACTCCAGTCGATCTTCCTGGATATTGTTAAAAAAACAAGAACCAAGTTCAATCAGATCATAATCTGCTCTTGCAATTTTCTGAATTACTAGCAGGTATGGCCAAAAACCTGTAATGTGACATTATGTTACATTTCACGTGAACGCCAAATGTGACGACACCGCGTCAAGCCGCTCCAAACGTTTTAAACTGACAGACAGATGGACGAACCTTCGTATAGAGATGCGCTGTGGACGCATCTAAAAAGACTGGTGTAATTACCTCACAGAAAACATTTCAACTGTAATCTCGGACGATGTTTACACACGAATTCCCCCCTCGCAATATTGAGGGTCTAATTATTTGTATTAGTAAAATGTAATAAGAGGCGCGTATTTTATGAAGCACAGCACCGCTCTCAGCAGTTGGGCTGATGTGTTTTTCATCTTTTGCTTTTTTTTTTTTTTTTTTTTTTTTATATTGAGCTGCAATTAAGACAACAGAGTGGCTTCAGTATGCTTTGATGACATCACTGGAGGACATATTTAAACTCATTAAGCCTCAGCGGCTATCACACCAAATGAAATTTCACAAGACCGTTTACAGTTTGAGGATACATTTTAGATGATGTACATAATAAATTTGCTCAGCACTGAGGGCGGTATTTACAGTTACAGGCACTTGCCCAAAGAAATGTTCGCTTTATCCCTTATTTATGTACATGTGGTCCTTAATTGAGTATGCGGTTGTTGTGGCGGAGTGTTTGATATCCACGGCGACTGAAACGTGCTGTGTTTTATGCTCAAACTGTTCCTCTGTTTGTCTCTTCCTGTAGTTGCTGGTTGTCCTTAGAGGGCGGTCTGCTTTACGCCTTTGTTGGACCTGCTGCTGTCATTGTTTTGGTGAGTTTGTCCTCCTAGAAAGAAGCTAGAATGTTCTTAAATATAACCAAATTGTCTTGTATTAAGTAGTAAGTAAGTAAGTTAAAAAAAATGAAAAATCTGCCATTGGGGTAAGCACATTTTGCTTGGCTTAATTTCTTCAAACCAGAATAAAAGTCAAGTTACTGAAAGACCATAATGGACCTAAATGGTAAAAAAAAAGCTCATCATAATGAGCGAAAACACAATTTTCAAAAAACATGCTTGACAAAAGACTCATTTGCCAGAAACAAGGCTTTTTTTCTTTTCTTTTCTTTTTTTTTTTTGCAGTGCACTTATTCATCACCAGTTGCCTTAGAGATAGAATTAATCAGCACCAATAGGATGTTTAACAAACTATCAGTATCAGCAGAACTATGAGACTAATAGTGGGCTTCTCAACTGGGATTACTGACTTTAAGGGAAAGTAAGGCCTCGAAAGACAGACAGTGTTCACGGTTGGTTTGAAGTTCACTTTCTGATTTGTCGATTCATTGCGGAGGTCTTCTTTGACCTCAATCCTGTGCAAATCTACCATGTCCGTAATTTGTAAGTAAAATGACCTCCCCATTCACCGAAAACAGAAGTCCTGTGATAGGAGGTCCTTCGTCAGAGTGACATATCTGCGATTTTAGGCTGATTTCCTGTTTAGAAAGTATTTTTCGTTCAAATTCTGGGAGGCTTGTGTCGCTACACAGCGTGGAGACCCGTTTACAGAAAGAGCCATCAGAGGAGCAAAATTTCAAAACAGGGTGAGATGGATGACATTTATGCCAGCGTGTGGTAATGACCTTTTTTCTACCTTTCAGCAGGCTCAATAGTTTTTTTCTATGTGATAGCACAGTTAAGCAGTTACTGAATTTCTAATAAAGTCAAAGATAGTAACATTCGTAACACATTTTCAGTGTTGGATTGGCGAGGGTGATGTCGGGCCATTAGTCAGCTGTCTGCTGTCCTGCCACGAACTATCATATGTCAAAACTACTTACCATGTCGGCCTTTAAAAAAACACGCTCGACTTCTAGTTCACATTCTGCAGGACCAAATTCCCATGCTCACTGGTTTCATTGCAAAATTCTACAAATATTTAGTACGTTTCATTCAGCGGGCATGCAGTTTAAACACAATGGCCTGTTGACCTGAGGATTTTCCTCTTGGTTTACTCCCACTTGCAAACTCACACACACGGGTTGTACACGACAAAATGATAAGTTGAGCACTTTGATCCTTGAGTTTAAAATGTCAACCTTAAAAAAAGTCCAATAAATTCTAGCGGACAAGAGCTTCTTGGCATCGCGCCACATGCCAGAGATGAATTCTGCGTCTACCCCAGCAGCCAAATATCTCACTCTTATGTGTACTCGTGTAAATATGAGTCAGTGAACTTCATGAATTCAAGGCCAAAGCCATTTTTTTATGAAAAGTTCTTCCCAGCCAAAAAAATATGACTAACGGTGCCTGTTAAAGTCATAATAATGTGTCCTTTGTTTTTCCCACATGCTATAAAACCGATGTTTTTATGTACAAGTAAATACAGCTCTATATTGTTCTACAGGAAAATAAGAGTGCAATGATTGCATCTCAGTGGTGTGTTAATCATCTGTTGTTGTGTGCTGCTGTATGTGGCTCCATGTAGGATTAGCTAATTTCTCCTAAATGAATCCCTGGGTGGATATTTCACCACTAAGCTTAATAAGTCTGGATGGGGTACTAAACTTTAGTTTGGTAATTGCTACCACTGCTGCTGCTGTTGTTGACATTTGTGTCTGCTCATGCATTACAGTTTTCCACATATGTCCAGTAAACTTACGCCACACGTGGAGTCATATGCAGATTGTTGGTGAGATAAATTGTGGACAAGAGATGAGCTGTCGACACGACAATCCATATAGTGCAAGCAAACACATTATCTAATGTTGAATATTTATGTGTATGGCTTTTAATGCCACTATTGTTTGCGTTATACAGTCAACAGACAAAGCACTAATGGCAGATGGCAATCACATTCTTAAGGAAACAGGAGGGTGTTGCTCTTTTTAGTCCACCTTTTAGAAATTATTCCCAAATAGACTTGGATCACTGAAAATATCATTATGAGATATTATAACGTTTTTTTTTTTTGACTGGTTTATTAAGTAACTTAATGCTTGAAACTAGAATGATCAGAAATATAAAGGTGTTTGATCGACACGTATAAATACAGAACTGCTATGCTGAAGTCAGAATTTCTCATTTCAAGCCTCCTTTTCATTTCGACGCATATTAAGAAGAGTTAATGACCTAAAGGGGGATTCACAGTTTTATTGTCTGGTCTTATACCACAGCACAGCAATAATATACAGATGAAAGATAATATTTTAAAAAAAGTCATTTTAAGGAGGCCTAATTTAGCATTTTCTCTTTAAAAAAAGTTATTGTCTAGGTATTTAATTTCAGCCAGATCTACTGTCTAAAATGTGCTTTTCGTTGTATCTAGACAAACAAAGTGTAGCTGTACTGTTTTTCAGATATATTTCCTAAACATATAGCCTTATTTGAAGACAATGGCACATAACATTTGCTCTGCTTTTTCCTAAATATTGAGAAAATAATCCTCAAATATTTCAATTCATTATTTTTAGTCTGGCATGCACCACTTTTAAGATACCTGTGGGTTCTTTGAGACATTTGACCGAGGCACGTGACATTTTTGTCTGTATTGTTTGCAGACAATTATGTTTATTCAAAGCAATATTTGCACCACTTTATTGTTGTCGTTTTTTTTCTTGTTATAGTATCGAATTTTACACGTTAGAAAATAAGGGTTTCGAGAATCACACGAGGCAGGCATTATGTAAAAATCAAAGGACAGTCGTCCTCTACATGGTGGGATGTTGGGTTGGGCGATTTTTGATGCGTTGCCATGTTTCTATCATATCTGCCCGCTGTGTCGAATCCACACCCCAGCTGCTGCGGGATGGTCCCCGGCCCCCTGGTGTTGTGGCTGGGGTTCCCACTCTGACAAACAGCTGTAATGAGAGTGGGAAGAGAAATACAGACCTTCCCACAGGACTCTTTTCTAATTAATGAACATGGCCTTGGGCAAATAGCAGAGCAAGATGCTGCTGACTCACAGCGCTGGGGCCAGACATGACTAGCATGACAACAGTGCGCTCGTGCTCCGGCACATTGTAGACTGTTGTCAGGCAAGTGCAAAGAGAGATCAGAGAGATTTTTAGCAAACCGTAAAAGCAGCCAGATGCGTGCTGTATGTGGAACAAGGAAACGCGCTTAAAGCTTCTACCGGTGGCTGCAAAAAAAGTCGAAATTCAGCTGGCCACATGAAAGCCAGGCGTAAACTCTACTCTACTCTACTCAGCTTTCCGAAGGGTCTCTGCGACTGTGATTTGAATACGTAAAATATTTCCGCTAAGCCAAGAGCCGCTCCTATTGACAGATAGAGGGCGGAATCCAGTCAGACATCCGGTGTTAGACCTTGATAAGGATCTGAATGTATTACCAACCCCGTGTGAAGGTCATTTTTTGTTTTGTTTTTTTTTTTTGTTTTGTTTTTCGGTAATGCACCTCGCAGCTGACAACGTGAGCAAAAGAAAAAGCAAAGGCAGACTACAGGAGGACAACCTTGGGAAAAAGCGAGAGTATTGCTGAGATTATTGGAAGTCAGGATTATGAGGAACATGTCACCAGCGTAGAAAATCTCCCAGCTGGGCAGGATTTTAGAGCGAAAATAGGTCTACATGTGGCGAGCCTTGGCTCAGATCAGAGTGTTCATGTATCTAATAAAATCTGTATCACTGGGTCACTACAGCCAGATGTTTGGCAGGCTTAGCTATGGGCGACTCATTAGTAAGTGAAGCCAGGATGAGATGCAGTGCAATCAGCGCCTCCTCATTTGTTTATTTTCTTTATAAAGTAGTCGCCACATATTTTAAGGACATTAGAATACAGTTCGATTCTCTCAATAGATTATAAAGGGATTACTTTTCATTTGCTTTATTCACTCTGAAGACATCGCTATCTGCACGCCCCCACCCCCCTTCTACTTCTTCTTTCTTTATAATATGTTTTTTTTATTGTTATTCTGTTTCCTTGAGGTTACGTATTTCTTTGACTTGATGTCTTAAAAAAAGTCTGTAGATTACTTAATTGGATGACTTTTTGAAGTCTGTATTATTCTCTCTGAAGTTTATAAGACAAAACTAATTTCCTATGAGCCCCTGGTTTAAAACAAAGCATAAAAGTGTATCTGCACCATCCTACGTATTGCACACAGTGTTACCTGCCTGTCCACACGGCTTGAGAGGACGGAGTTGACGATGGACAGTCAACTTGCATGTTCCCATGAACCCTAAGCTCACGTTACTGTTCTTTATTCCGTAACTTCTTCACCCATTCCATGTTGTGGGGAAACAGAAGGTATGAATTGCCTTTCCTGGTGCCATTTTTATTTTAAGAGGATTAGCTGCAGGGAACAAAATGTACTTCAGAAACTAAATGAAAACAAAATGTTCTAGTATGGAGCTGTAAATTCACATAGCTTTATTTTTATCTTTGCTCGCTGGTTTTCAGTCTAACTTTATGCTGTGGAAAATAAAGGTCAGGGAAAGATGCGTCTTCTTTGTTTTTGCCAGACGAATACATTGCACTGCTCTCTCTTTATAAATATAATACTGTAAGTATATTGTGACCCCTGGGTTCAGTCCACCGTTAAAAGCAGCATTGCGTAAATGTCACTGTTACATGCAAATGCAAAACAATCTTTAAGTAATCCAAAGTATTTAAAACATGGTGTGATATGGACAGAATGTGTTACGCATTGCATTTATGAGCATGTACTCTGCAATCTGAAGTAGAATGCATTTTAAAAGTAACCCACACGACACTGTCGCTGTGTGTAAGCTCTACCAAACCTAAAGCTCCTACATGTTGGGGTATGTCAGCTTAGCCCAACAACAAAAGCACTGTCATTTTCACTCCGGAGTCTGTGGGACAATTAAAAAGTTATTGTCAATCATACAAACCTTAAGAAAAATAGAAAATCTGTTATTGAAGTACCTGAAGTGAATCTCAGTTGGCAGCTCCTCTGTTTCAGTAACCCTGATCAAACTCTCGCATGGTTTTTTTTTTTCTCAGGTGAATATGCTCATCGGAATCGTGGTGTTTAACAAGCTCATGTCTCGAGACGGCATCTCCGACAAGTCTAAAAAGCAGCGAGCGGGGTAAGTGCACTTCCCAAACTCTCGTGCTCTCGTGCGCATCACACGCGCCTAAACACAGAAGTCTCGAATCCACACAAAACTCGGCGGGAGCTGACTACAAATTTGCCGCATTAGATCAATTTTACTCTCTGCCGCAAAAACAAACTCAGGGAAACGACATTTTCATGGCGACTTACTGCTTTCAGGGGCCTCTGAACGCACACCTACTTGTACACCTGTTCCTCCTAAAAAAGAATCCAAAAAAACACAACCCAATTTGGCAACAAAATGACAAGACATCTGTCATGTTGCTTTGTGAAACCTAACAGCATTTTACTATCACGTCCACATATGCAGGTATTCCATCTAATTTTCCCAGTTTATGTGACATACAGCGGATATGAAAATCAATGGCAGATGGAAACCTAATTATGTTCAGTAAACACATGGATTATGTGGATGAAACCTTATGCACTATTGAAATCCTATAGAATAAAGATTTTTTCTTTTTGTTTCTTCCCCCGGCAGGTAAATGTGCATATATGATATATGCATAGATGTAAGACATGTATGCATATGCATCCACGTTCTTAGGCTATAGCAGCTGGCAGTTGATTGTCATGTTGATTAATCCTATGTGTGCGGATTTCCTCAGCTCTTGCAGCCAAATCCATGTTTTCATTTCCATACCTATTGATTCCATTGTTTTCTCTCATTCAATCATTCACTTCTCTCTCACATTACATTTCCTTCAACGTCTGTCTCTTGCACAAATTGAAATTGGTAATTTATGCATAGCCGCAAGGGTTAATAGGGCAGACTGGCTCACTGGAGAGCTGTTAATTAGCTTTCGTTGCCCAGTTATGGGATGGAGATTAAACTAGTTGATGTGCGCAAACACAGGTAGAAACACACAGCGCAAATGAGCACAAACTAGTGCATCCTTCTTTATTACCGCCAAAGTCATTGGTGTTAAGCACATTTCCGCCAAGGCTCTTCAGAAGTGTCTGCACAAACGCCCACACTTCCATACCTAAATGATCATATGCACACAGTAGTTGTTGCTAACAGGACAGGCTGTCATTAGCGTAATGTATTTCTTTATGAAGCCATGGGGATGTGGCAGGCACTAAGGCAATGAGCTGTGATGGGACGCTAATGTAGCATAGCCCGTGCATGGCCCCATCATTCTCTACTCGTAACACGTACACACACACAAAAACACACACAGACGCACACGTCGCCTCTCCGTCTGAGTAGTCAACTGTAAGTAAACAGCCAAAGGGAAGTCTTTCTTCGCTTGTGCCCTCATAAACTTTGCACATACAGATAAATAACACACACATCTGTATGCACTGGCAGTGGAATAAGATTGGTTCCGTGTATTTTCTGTCTTGTCGATGTTAATCCACATGATTCTGCTGTAACATTACAATGTCCGTCTATCACTTTCTTTCTATTTGCTCTGAATCAATCTTTGACTGTTTTTCATTGCTGCTACTTTTTAAAGTCTGGTTTTAATTTGCCTTTCTTTCTTTTCTCCCCCCTTCCCCTTTTTTTCTTTTCCCCTCACTATCTTTGTTGTGTCCACTTTACCTTCTTTTTATTTCATTTTTTTTTTTTTTTTTGGTTTTTTTTTGTTTGTTGTTTTTGCAACTGTGACACCGACACATCCACCTGTTGTCATCACTGGAACATGTGTTTCCACACACC
>JAPQRN010000003.1:11084949-11125475 GCA_037367275.1 Coranthus polyacanthus
AGAAGGATGTGGACTTGGCATGTCAAACAGGTGAGTCTCCCTTCCACCCGATTCCTCTTTTTGTCTCTCCCTTTGTCAAGTTCAGAATTACAGAGAAGGAGACTTGTAACAGTCTTAGTTTGCTGCTATGCACGATGATGAAGTGACAGGAGATGATGCGTTACCATTCCACACCGTTGTGCGCTAATTATTATTCTTATCAATCACATACTGATTCTAGCAAATACGTATGCAGAGAGCATATGTTTGGATGAGACTGTGTTCAATTGTGCATGGTAATAACACTCCTTAATGTGCTCAGACCTGTTTCAGTACTTGGGACCCGGGTCTTGTCTATGTGTGTGTGTGTGTGTGTGTTTGAATGTGTTAAGTTTGTGTTCTTTGAAATATTAACACAAGTCACTTTTCCCCTCCACCCTTTCAGAGAGAGGACACCCATGTAAGTTTTTCCACCCAACTGACTTACTCAAGGCTGCCTGGTCCTGAACCTAGACCTATATTTCTATAGTTCATTGTCTTGGCCTCCACTGTTGGATGCAAATGATCACATTGGTCAGATTTCTCACAATCTGTCCAGTCCTTTCACATCTCTTTGCACCAACAGGATAGAGAAAAAGTTACAATGCTAGGTTCTGTATTGCCAGTCAGTGTTATTGCTGGTCTCAGCAGGATCCAGTTTCAATTTTTGATCAAGCATGTAGCTTGACATTTTGTCACATCAGTGGTTTACATAAAAATGGTCTGTGCTACACGTTGTGGTCTAGAATTGGATTTTGGTGCCACAGAGTAAATATTCTTTCCTCTGATGGTGAAGAATGAGCATGATATGTAGCATGAATCTGAAGAGTGTGATTTATGTTTGTGATAACAGATCAATATTAGTGTGTAAATGATGGGCCAGATTTACTAATGGTTTGTGGCAGTGTTGAGTCAAAAAAAAAAACTATACGAAAGATTCACTGTGAAAAGTTGGCATTGGGAAGGTGTAAACACAGTTATGCTTGTGGCTGGCCTTATTATACATTTGTAGGAATTTCCCTTTCGGACTGCAAAGTTTTGTGAAGGAGAGTATTTAATTGATTCGTGCAAGGGGATTTACCTTGTTTGCCAACTTTGCCATTATTTAACGTAGAATAAAAGAATGTCTTAACCCTTTTTGTGCTTGACATAACTGCTATAGGGAGGCGGTGCTGAGAACAGAGAGCATGTGGTAGAAATGAGAGAATTTTCTCTCAAGGTGTTATCAGAACATATTGATCGCCAACACACATTATTCTTAATTTGCTGGAGGATTTCATAGATGATCTGGAGGAGTTGCACGATACGCGCTGCACCAAAAATGCCCCGCAACCCTTCATTTTTTAACCTCTGGTTCTTTTCAGTGGGGTCTGTGGCTGGATTTCACAGTCCACATTTCCACCTGCATTGTCCCTGATCCTGAGCTCATTAATGGGAAGAGTCCACAGGCAGACATTCCCAAATGGGCAGGAGACTCTCCAAGAAGTCAAGCAGGGGTTTAATAAACTATTAGTTATGCGTGAATCATGAAATCCTTAGCTTAAATGGCACCATAGGTCATGCAATCTTTTTTTTTTTTATTTCCTCTGTTTAACGTGCCCCCCCCCCCACTACATTTATCTTGCCCACAGTGGAGTCTACCGAAAATTGCTGCATACCTCCACAGACACCTCCTTAGTCTGCATTGCTATTCTGTTTCCATACGAGTAAAACCTATGTGTATATTGCGTATGTTTGTAAGATTACAAGTAACAAGTTGCGCCCATGTTGTTAGTCAATTACCCGCACCCTCATTAGATCTGCTTGCTTGCCACCCTACGATAATTTGTTTCAGTTTTGGTAGACTACATTGGTCATTGTTGAAATGAACTGACTTGAATGTGTTACTAAATTTGCGCATTTTTATTAGATCACCTGCAGAACTGGACACTCCTATTGCCACTTTTTTGTGGTTTGCTGGCTCTTGCTAATTTACCCTTCTTAGTAAATTTGGCCCATCATCTTATAAGCATGGTATAGTTAATGTTGAAGTAGCTATATTAGTAATTTCTGTTTTTTTCTGAACAACATGCATGAAACCACGAAGCCAGATTCAGCAGTTTAAAGTTCTTATTCATTGTCAATATTTTGAAATGAAGAAACACCCTCCTTCACAGGTATACATACAGTATATTTCATACATGCAAGTGTATAAAAAGCACACAGACTAATCACTTCAGGCAACAGTAAGCTGGTGAGCAAGATACAGGACAGGATTCAGCGGCAAGGGAATTTGGCTCCATTTCATTTAAAGCACACAGCACATTTTGCCCTGAGACTCTTTCTCCAAGCTAATAAAGTCCTGGCTCAGCAGCAAATCTTGAGATGGAGCAGGACTTAAGGTCACAGTGTCAGAGACAAAACTCATCTCAGTCAGTGTGAATCATATAAGCCCAAAATAAGAAGTGAAACTTTTCTTTGGAGATGCAATCTGTTGTCTAGTCTGTGCAGCACTGTAGCTTACAGCTAAAGAAGAGCTGCAAAGAGACTTGGCACCTCATTTGACAGTGACAGTGCATGTGTCCATGAATGCTGCAATAGTGACTGCATAGATAAATCCTTTGTACTACTTTTCGTCTATGTTTCTGCCTTGTGTTTTGCATAATTTACATTGATTCCTTTCCATTCGACATCCTCTTTCTAAACACTCCTCTTCCTCTTCCTTCTATTATCCCACTTATAAACTTTCGCCTCTTCTTCTTTTCCTTTCCCCAACTACCCAAACTCCTTCTACTCCTTACCCTATGCTTTCCTCTACTGCCTCACTGTCTCCCTCGCGTCTTCTGTTCCCTTTATCTTCCTCCAGTCATTTTTAAGGAGGTGAACACCTGTAATCCAGCCACCATCACTGGAACCCTTTCCCGCATCTCCCTGGATGATGAGGATGATCCCAAGCTAGCAGCCCATCAGGAGGGGGGAGTGGGGGTCAACTTCAGCTCACTTCCCGGAAACATCCCCCCTCCCAACCTGATCGTACAGGTATCAGTGTTCAGTGTCGATCAGTTGCTTAATGAAACAAGTCAAAGTTACAGTCCTCTTCTTCCCATTCCAAATGTTACATGTGGTTTCTACAGAAACAGGAAAATCATTACAAGATTTCAACTGATGATATGCGTAGAATGCAGATGATTTCTTATGGAGTAGCAAGCCAGTACAGAGGCACTTGGGTTTTACATTACTTACAGTATACATCATCGAATCAATTCAGCAATATAATGCTGTTATATGAATTAAAATGCTCTCAAAAATACTTAACCACCACTACAGTATTTATTGCGCTAGCTTTGCAGAGCTAGTTATCTGGCAAATGTCAACATCATACATTAATAATAGTGCTAGTAGAAAAACGGAGCAATTTTTGCTTAATACAACATGCTAAATGGTCATAACAACAATTGAGCTATTACACTTACCTGCATGCACAGAACACACTCTGAGAAGTAGAGGTGGCTTAAGACGGCATAATTGCATGTATATGGAGGAACACAGTAGTAGGTCACATCATGAAACCAGCTTGACAAAAGGGGTCTTAAATGGGGTGAGCATGAGTCTGTAAACCACTAGGCTGCTAATCATAGTTACAGTCTGACCATGAGAATCGCTGGCTTTTTTTTAACAATAAGTGCACTTTACTTATAGTCCAAACAAAGAAAAGCATTTAGATCTAATGAAATACATACAATGTCTTCTTTTTCCTCAAGGTTCCACCTTTAGGAGGTCTGAATGAACTAAGTGAAACTCCGTTGAAGAAGGAGGTGAATGTGGATCAGCAGAGACAGCAGGGTCAGCAGCGCAGCGGTGCTCCAATCTACCTGTGCACCGAGAGTGGTCTGGGCTGGGCTCGACCACCTAATTCCTCCAATACCTCCCAGGACGGAAGTGCTGGAAGTGGAGGAAGTGGAGGAGGAGGAGGGGGGAGCGGAGGAGGAGGGGAGGGAGACTACATGGTCTTACCTCGTAGGACGGTCAGTCTCAAACCTCCAGCACCCTCCTCCCAAGGAGGAGGCCTGGGACTGGGGGGTGAGGACAAGCCTCTTAACATCGCAGTGGAGGACCCTCCCTTCCCCCCACCTCCCTCTCCCCTGACCCTCCACCCAGCTGAGAGTGAGGCCTACCCGGCTGATTTCGTGCCGTCCAGTGTGGGTGACATGAACATCACTATGAACCTCAACCGCTCCTATGGGACGATCAAAACCTTGCCCCACAACCACGGCCACATGATGGCTCAGGGTGGTCTTGTACACTCCCACGGAGGACACTTGCACTCCCATGGGCATTCGCTCCAGCTGAAGCCAGGCCAGAGGCCGTCAGTCAGACAGATTCTGACAGGGGGAAGCGCAGTGGAAAGAACCAGGACCCTGCCACGTAACCTGGGCAGCACCAATGCCAACACCAGCCTCTCAGCAGGATCCCTGGAGGTGGGTAAAAAGGGTGAGGGATGAAGGGTTCCCATTGGTGGTGCAGCTTCTTCATTTTGTCCACCATTTTGGCTCATGGTTTTGAGCTCATGGGGATGGGTAGATAGGGAAGTGGTGACAAAGAAGGCGACAAAAGGAACGTGCTTCGCAAAAATGGTCCAGTTTGACATTCTGTATTCTTAATAAAGAAAAATGCAAATAACACTATTTGCATCAAATGTAGTGTATAAATGAAATAAGCTGATTTGCATTGAGGAAAAGTAAAAACCCCTCACACATCTAATTAACATAGCTTTTACTTTGCAGAATAAGGATGTACAATTATACAGTAGACTAAACAGATTTTTTGTGATGCTTACATACTGTATGACAACAAAATAATGAGAAAGACTTAGTGTAGGTTTTATTGAAAATATCCATGAGGTGGTTTTAAACAATTCAAAATAAGAATAAATATGGATATGAGCAAAAACTAAACTGTAACACTAGGTCAAACATGTTGTTATATTAGCAGAGTTGAGAGTCTGCAACAGTGGCTCCTGTAATTTTCAGCTGAGTACTATTTATTGCTTCTAACTGAGACAATAAGAGCATTGATGAGTTATTGTCATAGTGACAGACAGCTTCTTCTTAGTTTACTGTGCGAGTGTGTGCGATGTGTGCATCTGCGATACCCTCTCCAAACCATACAAGGTGGCACAACAGATGGATAGAGACAGTCAGGATCAGAGGAAATACCCATGGTGAATGTATTTCAGCCGAACGTAATTTTACACACACAAACAAGATAGCATGGACTCATACAAAGACAATAACACACATATAGACACACACTTTGGATCTTCCCCCAATGGCATCTTGCTGACTCACAAGGTTGATTAAAGAGATGGAAACGATACTTTCACTGAAAAAGTGCAGATGCTTCATTTAGGGCTGAGGACATTAAGGACGAGTAATTAAAAGGCATAAAAAATCACTGTCAGACGAGCTATGAGTGCACTCATGAATACCAAAAAATAAAAAAGATCTGCAGAGAGAAAACCTGTGGGATGCAATTTACTGCTATAATTTACCCTGTTTGAATATGCTTGATTTTGAGATGGATATCAGAGCGTGCCTCTCAAGATTAAATCACAGCAGTGTTAAACTCCAACTCAAACACGGTGATGCATAATGGAAGGATCACGCAAATGTACTCATAGTGTTCATTTCATTGTTGATTTTTAGTTGGAGGCCTATAAATCTGAGCTCCAAATGTAGTTTCAGCATTAAAAAGATTCCAAAGCCATATTATCATATCATTGCACTATAGATACCAGAGATTTACAGGGTAGGAGATATTTAAAGGCAAAGTATGTAACATTTCTTAGTCGTGTTGTAAAGACCTGTTCAAACCTGACCCCTTCTCTCCACTCAGCGAACGAGGGAGTGACAGCAGTGGTGGAGCAAGAAAAGCCTTGAAATAAAAAAACAAAACATTATTTCCTGATTCTGTCACAGCGTTATATTCCAAAAACACAAATAAACATGCCCACACCTTCTCAAAACCTTCGTACAGGAATGTTCTAGAGGAAATATACAGCCGCAGCACAAGCACAAGCTTCCTCATTTCAGCTGTGTGTGTCGGTCTGTTAGAGGTGATAGGCTGAAGGCCTTGTCTCAGACAAAACTGTGCAGTAAGTGAGAAGAGCAGAAAGAGGAGACAGCCGTCAATTCGTTTTTACACTGTTCCGCCCAAGCAGGCTACGCGATGCTGTTATTGATCGGCTGGAGGTACAAACTCACTGCTCGAAGGTTGACGCCCAGAAATGAAAACCACAAAAGAAGAGGAAAATAGAAAATACAGGCAGCAGGGTCCCTGCAGGTAAATAAACCACCACACACTGACAGAGGATCAGAAATGATGAGTGAGAAGGATTTTTATGGTCTATATACTGTTTTTTTTTAAGGAAAATGTTACATACTTTGCCTTTAAAAGTGCAGCATGTAACATATGCAGAGAAAATGCATATCTATTAATAAATTTTTTTTATAAACAGATTAGAACATGAATTAAAAAACCTTGCCCGACTGTTACTGTAACTGTTACTAGAGTCCATCAATGTCATCAACCAGCTCCCAGCGCAACAGACTGCACCACAAACTTTACATAAATACACAAGCACACTCAAATGTTACACATTGCACCTTTAAGATTCCTAAGTTCTTGTGTGCTTACCTGAACTTTGTGTTGGAGTCTGTTTTGTGCTCATAGCCGGCGATTTGCAAACTCTATTTCAAAGCTAACGACTGTCTTTGTTGCTTGCCTTCATTCTTTAGTGTCTCTCATTTGCTCCTCTTCAGCGGCAACAATGCACTAAACTAAGCCATTAGCTTAGTAATGGAGTTAGCTAATGTCAACAAACGATCAAATCGCAGCACAAGAACGAACTGCAACTCAAACTTCACGTGAACACACGAGCGTGCACAAACTCGACTTTAAACAACTTTAAATTTTACAGCAAACTTTTTGAACTCACTGTGCCATGTGACATGTGTGCAAACAAATGAAGCACTAGTGTGTGGCTGTGGTTGGGTATTACTTGAAGACCAGTGACCATCATATCATCATAACTGCAAATCACAGGAGCATTCCTTATGAATTTCATATGAGTGAGTTAATGAGCTTTACATGTCCTCACCAAAACATGCAATATACTGTAAGTATATGCATGTTGCATGTCAACCACAAGTGAACTCAATCACGGAATTTCTCTGTTGAAGGTAAGAATTTGTCCGTAGGAGAAGAGTAATTGCATTGTGCTGTATGAACAGTGATGGTTGAATTCACAATGTCAATAGGACGTCAGTGAGTCAAGACACTTATTTCTATCCGTTTGCATTTCTTTTACCTCTTAAAACCTTGGCTGCCATATCATCAGATCAGCAACTCTGGCCTCTCAAAGAATGAATACAGCTTTTAACTAACTGTGGAGAGTCGCTCCTCTCACTGCCAAATGCAAATCTGGCGAGAGCGAGAGCCAGACAGGAAGTCAGAGATGGAAGGTAATGCGATGCGATGTCAGGGACAGATGAGTTGGAAATGTCTGCAGCTGTTAAATTGGCTGCTTGTGTGCTACTCACTATAGCCACCGAGGCACTTAAGAGGAGAGTGGTGGAGTCCAAACAAGATTAGAGGATGAAAACCCTTTCTCATATGTTTGTAGGAGTTCTTTTTTAATCGGAATGTCTCCAACAAACTCTCCAAAAATAGGAAAGAGGATGATTTATGTTTGTGTTGTAATGATTATATTTGAGAGTATGTGAGCCGAGAAATTATTATTTCATTCTAATTCTGGGTTATTCCACTTCACTAATCTCATTATGTTGAAATAGACTGAATAATTTGCTTTTTGCCTTGACATTTGTAAGAATATCTGTATCATGTTAGGTAGCCAGTGCATATTAGCTCTCCTCTTTTTTTACTGAACAATGGCACTGAGAGATGCAGGGAGTGATGAATACAGAGAGGCTGAAAGGTTCAGTAGTGGATAAGGGGTGGTCATTGATGCTGTCTTCTCTCCCCCTGCCCCCTCCTCTTCCAGAGGAAAAGAGTACGGTACTCTGAGCTGGACTTCGAGGTAAGATCTCGGACCTCACCCCCTCCATCAGCCTGTTTCTGCTTTCATGTGCTTCTGCCAGGACTTGAATAACATAGAGGAGCAAAAAGCATTGCTGAACCCTTCCCTTCACACCTGTCACCCTTGCAATTCAGACCTACCTTACATAGTAAGCTGTTTCTCCAACAAAGGTCTTAATACTGTTCCTATTTAATCAATTTGTCAGTCCAGAACTTCCCTCTGACTAAACCAAATGATGCTGTCATGTCATCATGGGCGTCCTGGTTGAAGAAACAGCAAAGTAGAGTGCTTCTTGTGTCTGAATGAAAACTAGAGATCGGTTTTGGGTCGACACGTACTGTTCATGTGGCTGTAGTTGATTGGCTGGATATATCTGTTGGAACGACATGGTCTGGCAGTGTGTGAGTATTTCTGTGTTAGGCGTGTACTCCATAAAAAGACCTGGGGGTCCTGTGAATCTCCAGTCTCTAGTGAATATTACCATTGCAAAACCTGTAGAACTGTAGTAGAGTGTTTGCACCTTTTGTGAGAATTTCAATAAGACTGTTCATAAAGACTGGACATTCACCCTCCAGCATGGAGACATATCATTAATATGGAAGGTATGTGTGGTGACAAGCTACTAACAGTGACTGTGGCTGATCATTTACTGACTGTATCTGGCAAATTTTCTGGAGATCCATTAGTGGACGCTGCATGAATTTGACCTCTCCTGAAAGGCAATGGTTTTCTCATAAAATGACCACTGACTTTTGAGAAAGAGGTTGACAAAGAAGACTCGCTAAGATATGAAATGTACACTTGCATGATTTAATGGAAGGTAAATTTATTTTAAACCATAATATCCTGCTTTCATTGTAGAGTTGTCCCAGTATGACGCCATATTAGGGCAATTGTGCATAAAAAAAATAAAATTAAAAAAATTACAGAGCCAGGGGATTCATTTAATTTCTGTGTTTTAAGTGTTAAAAAGAAAAACTCGGATGTTCTCTGACATTATAAAGTCATAAATCTGTGAGAAAACCTGAAAATACTTTTAGTCCTTGACAGACAAAAGCATTCACTATCGCTATCAGCCATCTTCATAATAGGCCCAATTTAGAAAATTAATAAGAAAAATTGCAGTTCAGGGCAATGTCTCTTCAAAGTCCAGATATGATGATATAGTATTACCTTACTGCTAAATACAACTTCAAAGTATAAATTGAAGTCTTTGACTGCAGGCATGAGGTTGATTCAACCTTGTGGTTTCTTGACAAAAACACCATTTTTCTAGTATGTTTTTCTCGTTATGTCTCGATCTCAAATATTTCCGACTTTATATAATGACTTTATAAGTCTTTGTAAGTATGTTTTTTTGCAAAATATTACCCCCTACTGCTGTTTTTTTTTATAATTTACAATTGTCCTAATATGCTGTTGTAGCCTTTCAAAAACGGATCAAGAATATGATCCAACTATAATAAGTAGTATTGAATCACATTTTTCTTTATTTTGTGATGTTACAGTCGTCATCTACTCAAGGTCAAGATTTTATTTAACTTACAATTTTATGACTCAGGCAAGAACAAGCCAAAAAAAGAAAATTCTAACAGAATATAGTACATATAAAAAACAAACATACACCAAGGCTGTAGTAGCACAGTCTTAGCTGAACAGACATGAGACTGCCCACTCTGAAGTATTTGGAGCCAGTACTAAGCACCAGTCCTGGCCAGTAAGTGTGCGGGTGTGAGTGCTGGCATCTTGCCCCTGTGTCACTTTCAACCTTGCAAGCTGCTTTGCTGATTAGTTACTGCCGAGCACCTCCAGCACTCCCCATTAGCACAGAGAGACAACAGTGGCGGCACAGACAAATGCATTTTGCTGTCAGAGAATTAAAGATCTGGATTTAGCTGCTTCCTAGATGGACATATTCAGAATGCAGGGGAGGCAGTTTTTGTCAAATATCCTTTTAGTTAAGCCAGAGTTAAATTCCGGCCCGTCTGTTAGACATGTAATGAATTAGACAAAATCCTGAGTTAACAGAACTACCAGCTAGCAGCCACCAGTCTGAAACAATGACATTTCTGCCAGTCATTTTCACCAAATTTCCACTTAACGGACTCTGCAGCACTCCCAGTTGCCAAATTCTCAAAGACTCAGGAAGTGGATGATGTATGAGCATGAGCCAGCAATCGATCTGTCAGCGTCCCTCTCTAACCCCTTTTCATGGCTGGCTTCATCGCAGTCCCTCAACCTTTTACCCACCCCTGCCTGCCCCTGCCGGCCCCCTCCGTTTGCTTTTTTTTTTTTTTTTTTTTTTTTTTGTTTCTCTTTGGTTTCATTTTTTGCTGTCCCTTCCTTTCTTCCCTTCCAGAAAGTGATGCACACTCGCAAAAGACATTCTGAGCTGTACCATGAGCTCAACCACTCGTCCAAGTTCCACACCATAGACAGGTATAGCAGGGACCCAGCCATGTCCACATTCAAGGTAAGACCATTGCCCAGACGCGGGATGGGAACCCACTGTACTTATGCACCTCCTCTTCCTCCCGCACAGCCCAAAATCCCCACTACCCCTCAGCAGCACTTAAAGAATTGATGCTGGAAAGCAAGCACTGACTATGCAGATTTAAATTGCAGTAGTATGCTTCACAGAAAGTGGTCAGCCCTGGCTAAATATTATCAGCATTATAGTGACATTGCATTTACTTGTAAATGCAGCCTTGAGACGATTATAGTCATAAAAATTCTGAGCGAAGCACCCAGTCATTTACAAACATGAGGTACTTTTGAAAGTGGCTGTATTCATTATGGTGTCTTTTTTGCAGCCAAATTGCTGTCTGAGAAATGTAGAAACGTAGTTAGCTCTAACAAGGGAACTCGAGTAGTGTTAAAACTATATATTTTCATTCCCAATTGATGTTGTGCTTATTATCACATCTACAGGGAATCAAACAATAAATACTTCACATATATTACTCCATTGTTTTGCAGCTTTTGATAGCCCTTTACATTACAACTCAGCAATGATGTACTGTAAGTGCAGTAACAGTCAAATAATAAATAAATAATAATTATTACCATTGTCGTTACCATGTTTAACATCAAAGAGCATGGCATTAACAGTGGGTGAATCTGGGTAATATTAGACTGAAATTGATGTAATAAGGTAATAACAGACCAAAAACAAAGGGTAATAGGGAAACACATTTGAACATCAGTAATCAGCATGCCTCTTGATGCTAAGTGAAACAAACTCGAAACAGTTAGTTTCCAGGCAACAAGTCCCAGTGTTAAACATGCAATTTGTGCAGTATTATAATATGGTAATTACCAAGTTTGACTTACAAGAAAGTTCATCTTGCAGTCACATCTGTCTGAGTCAAATAGATCACTATAAGCAGATGATTATTATAACTGAACTTTTAATTCAACTTTAACTTTTCCCCTCATGGTGGCATTACGTGATTGCACATTATTGAACCATCTTAACAAGTGGTGGCTTCAACCACACGTGTTTCCCCCAAAATATACAAAATGAACACTTTCAGTGGACTACTTGACATCTAGGAATGATTCTGTCCCAGGCTTTGTGATCACTATAAGTGGTTCCCACTGTATTCTGAAGGTGTTGTGCTGAAAGTAGCCTATAATAGTGTGAAAACCTATATCACTTCATTATCATCAGGTTATTACCTCCTAAATATCACCATATGACCCTTTCTAATCCAAATATTGCACTGATTTATATTTTTTGTTAGCAGGTTAGCATATTGTTTCCAAATATTATTATAAATAGTGTTGCCTCATCACAATCTTCAAATGCGTTTTCCCATTGTTACCTTGTTTTTGGCTACTGTTGCATACATTTTGATCTATAATACCCAGATACCTATTGTTACTACCAAGTTATTGCCTGGTTATTACTTTGTTGATTACATGGTAATTACAGTGGCATTACGTAATTATTACTGCTTTGTTATTACCCCACTGTTACCATGTTATTACTGAGCTGTGAAGTAAATTTCAACCTCTCCTTCTTAAATCCCTTTTCTACCTGGTGTAATTGGCCTCAGCTTAATTCAGTCCCTCTTCTGGATGGCTAATCACATGACATTATCTGCTAGCTTGAGGCTAATCAATCACGGTTAATGAAATCCAAATTCTGCAATTTAAAATCTGTGAGTACGGTAACCAAATCACTTCAACATAACGCACTGCTAATAACCGTCACGAGCGGCCACTATGCACAAGTGCTTCATCTATGCCTTTGTCACACAGGTTAATGTGTCTGTTTTGTTGGATCCATTGTTCATGTACTATATGTGTTTTTTTTATTTGAAGTCTTTTTTTTTTCTGTGCGTTTGTGTGTCGGTGTGGTGCTTGTGTGAGCACCTGTGCGCATTAGACGCCGAGGCATCTTTATTAATGCACCATTAGCAGTAGACGAAAGAGTCCCCGCGTCTTCTGCGCTGACCTTCAAAGGGCCAGTTTCATTAAGATTTACACGCACACACTCGCAGTCCCCTCATCTGTGGTGCGTTAGTGCGTAAAGCCATGATGAGATAGTCAGCCTTGATAGGTGTACTTTCCCCTGGCATCGGCGGCATGCTGGTTCACATCTAATTTACACCACCGACAGAGGAAGAGAGGCCAGTCTGACATCTCTCATATTCCCCATGCCATGCAGCCACACACATACTGTATACACACACAGACGCACACAAACACACTGCCATTTCCCGATGCCAGACCGGCGGCCGTTTCCTTCACTTCTCATTTGCTCAACGTCTTGATCAAGATTTTCAGAAGCATTGGCCGACTCCCCATTCATTAATGCCAAGCAAATATTTTATGGAACAGAAGAAAAATGGCAGGGTGCTTTCAAAGGCATGAGCCATATATTAGATGTCTGAGGTTCTTAACAGTTGCTCTGCAGCATGCTAATGTGCCTCAGAGGGAGTTCAGGTGTGCTTTGAGATTATGGCCAAATGTGGAAGAAATAAAGTGCCGACCACAAATAATAGATAGGCTGTATTTAAACTAATTAAGACAAATTGGAATGTGCATTTCCCCTGAGATTGTGACGTCACATAATAAAAGGCCAGCAAAGATATGGCTTACTCATCCAAATCCATTATGTTGAAAGTAAGTAGGCAGTTCACTTAACTGTGAATAATTATACGGATAATGCTATCAGTGTCAGGCCTTTGACAGGACCCAGCTTCAAGAGCCCAGAGTTCAACTCCGCTGTTGTCAACATCTCACTTTGAGAGTCACCCCCAGACACAGACATGCTGACTATACAGTAATTATGGAGATGAGAAGGGTGTGTGTGGCTGTGTGGGTGGGTGTCCGCAACCATGCACTTGGATTTTTGCGACTGCACGCCTCGTCTGTGAGCAGTTGTAGGCGTGACTGTGCATGTGTGTCTCTGTTCCGTCCTATTTGTTTGTGCGTGTATGTGTTTTGTGTTTGAAATCTCTAACTACGTTTACATGTGCACAGTATTCCAATTTTTGTTCTCATTCTGAACGAGACAATATTTTTACTGAGCTGTTTAGATGGATAATGAAAATGAATATTGCACTAATACTCCCATTTACATTCAGCCTTTGGTTAAGGATTCCTCCTGTGACGGACTTGTTTGATCGTACAAACAGCCTCCCTTTTTCATTCCTTCAACCACCTTCTTGATAAGGTCAGCCTGGGCGATATCTGCGCATATCCATTGATATCCAAGTCTTTCATATTGTTTAAAAGAAGGTGTGTTTCTCCTTATGACCATAAAGGAGGTTGAATGAGGCTTTTCTTTTGGCCATGCATCTCTACCCCAGCCTTGCAAACTGTTAGTCGCTAAAAATTTGGATGCATATTCTGAACGGACAAAGCCAAAGCTGGCTCCTGAAACCTGAATAATATCAGCATATCACACGTCTTTTGTGGAAAATTCTACATTCGAAATATCCAAACAGAATAATGAGGTTTCAAATGTGTAATATTGGGGTATTAGTGTGCATGTAAACGTGGTGGGTGTTTTGCATTGTCTTTGTCTAAGCACATAAAGTCTATTCAAGAGTAATAACATAATTGTTTCATAATAACTTTAATAACATACTTCATGAGCAACATGACAGACACTGACAGTTATATTCATTTGCAGACCATGAGTGCTGTGATATAATGGCAACCATAACTGAATTTCATTAATGGGCAACCAAAGTACTGTGAAAGCTGATACTCACCCTTAACCCAATGTGCAGATGCTGCTGAGTGTGTTATCTTGTAATCAAGAAGGACAGTGAGCAGTTTCAGTACTTAGGTCAATACTTGTAGATTTGACATTATTTTTCCTTATATGTCCCACAATGAGTCATCTACCTCAGCCAACCGCAACACCTCCAAAACACATTAACTCCATGACTTTTGCAGGGATCTCTCTCCTTAAAGTGCCTAAACACTGTCTTAACACAGAGCTTAAACCCCTCTAACTCCCTCTAACCGCCGCGGTACGGTGTTCACCCCTTGCAGGTTCCCCCTCTCCCGCCCCCGAGGCACAACACAGAGCCGTCGCTAGTGCGCAGAACGTCTCTCATTTACAAAGAAAGTCAACGTAAGACACTGTAAAACCCACATAAACCCCCGTGAAGTAGAGCCGCTCTAACTCACTCATAAGTGGGCCTACAAGTTGATGCGCTACATAACTCTTATAGTTTGCC
Organism: Coranthus polyacanthus; assembly: GCA_037367275.1. Taxonomy (NCBI): domain Eukaryota; kingdom Metazoa; phylum Chordata; class Actinopteri; order Kurtiformes; family Apogonidae; genus Coranthus; species Coranthus polyacanthus. Next base: position 11,099,749 of record JAPQRN010000003.1, read on the forward strand.
GCTGCATGTAATGTATGTTTCCACGCTGTTGAAAATGTCCATATTGGATATGTAATTACTTCCTGAAAGCTTTAGCGTGGCAATAGCCTTTTAACATCCACTAGGTCACAGGGATTTGACCACTAGGTCATTTTCGATTCTAGTTTGGATTGTGGTTTAGATGCATTTACATGCTAAATACAGTAACTACAAGATGTTCCAAATGAAGTCTGTTACATGCATTTTGACCTTACAGTTCGCTTGTTTTAACCCAAACCCTAATCCTAAGCAAAGGGTCCATGAAAAGGTTGGATGTTAAAAGGTTAGAAAACCAGATTCCAGCACTTAAAGTGTGCAGCTACATATACTTACACATACAGTGTCAAACTATAAGTTTATGACATGTAGCAGCTCATCTGCAAGTGGCCCGTCTCATAGTGAAGTGACTGTATTTGATAAGCATACATAAATAGTAGATGATCCCCCTAGTGGTGTGGTGGTGTAGGAATTCACTGCATTACACCTCCTGCATTCATGTACCAGTTCCCCTTTCCTCCATCAACCTCATACAAATTCACATTGGATCATACAATCTGGAACCACTATAACCAGAGAGATGGATTTGTAAGGTGGTTTGATGCAGAGCTGAATTTATCTTCCATGATGAACATAAACATGTAAGGATTTTTTTTTTTTGTTGTTGTGATTTTATATCTGTAGCAGCACTGTGTCCATTTTAGTGCCTGAGTTAAATCACCTAAACACCATAACCTATGATAAATCAGTTCATAAAGACAACGACCCATCCAAACCGATTTATAATCACCTCATAAACCACAATATTCTGTCCATAAACTAGCCCACTGGCACTAAAAAGGACCAAACTGGATGCACTTTGTGTTGGTGCTGATGAGAAAATCTGAAATATCCCAAAAGGGTCAGAAAAGATCCTTTGTACCTCTCTGGAAAGGTAAGGGTGTCTGTGTTGGCTGTGTTGAGGAGATGAGTGGATATCAGAAAGTTTCCACATACAGACACAGACAGCATCATTTTACCTTACTCTCACATCTCATCCAATTTTCTGTCTAAGCGCACTGGGCTTTAAGTGGTCTAGGGTGTTACATGTGCCTTCACAGATAGAATCCAAATACTTTAACCTTTTGAAATTTGCTCTTTTTTGTCTTTTCCGTCTTTATGCCACCCACGCAAACCGGCGTTAACTCTATGTTACCCACTTAGTTTGCCACCTGCTGGTAGCTCAAGGCTTTGCTTACTGATGACTGATGACTCAGTGTTAGGCTTAATAGGCGAAATGAAGGAGAAAGACGTGACCGACAAAAAAAGGAAGCAGACACTATATCACAAGATTCCCCATTAACCTCAATGCTGAAAATCACCTTGTCTGTCTTTTCTGTTAGGCTGCTGCTGAGACAAGCAGAGCTATTCCTGTAGCCTGAAAATAAATGTACGTGTTGTCCACCGTCTCATATTCAGTTGCTATTTTCCCAAAAACATATGCATGACCTTTAAAATCTACTTTGGAAAATGACTAACTGGTAAACTATGGCTAACAAAGGTCAGTTGCTGGTGGTGACAGAAACATACATTACTTGGGCTCCTTCATTGGGGTGCATTTTTACTGCAGTAAGAAAAATTCTGAAAGCTGGGGTCGGTTTCGTAACGTCTTTTATACAGGTCTATAGTGTTAGACTAGCCTCAGTTTTGTTTTTAGCTTTGTTCAGACTGAAGGCAAATCCAATTTGTTTCTCAAATCAGGTCATTTGAGACAGACTGTTATTTGCAAGAGATCAGTTTGGATATATGTGTCCAGACATCACCAATCTCTATGCATCGGTGGTAACTGTGGTAACTCATTCATTCAAGTTCTGCTTAACTTGACATAGCTACGCTGGTGACACGCACAGCCTCACAGCTTTACATTCCTCCCAGGTTTGCTGGTACAGAAGTGTCACCTCAAAGTGCCAGCAGGTTGTTTGTTTCAGCGTCTTCCATGGGCGGTTTTTGTCAGTGTTGTCCTTTGCTTGTAGTAACGTGGATTCTGCTCAGCACTAAAACAAAAACAGTGGCACCAAGTGACAAAGAATCGAGGTAAATATCGATCATAGTTTGTGGTGAAGTAGTATTGTGGAATGAGAAATGAGAAGAAAATGTTTTTAGAAAACACAGGAACCATTTGAAAATGTAAAGCAACAGGGAGACAAAGATAACTATCCTGAGCCTGACTCAGAGTTATTAGTATCTTAGTTATTAATAAGTATTATCTTGCAACTGTTAAAATGTAAAAAAAAAAAAAATCCTGAAAGTAAAAGGTTTCATCCATATTTTTTTTATTTGTATTTTTCAAAATTGTGCTGAATTTGAAACCCTTTTTTACGTAGTTGTTTTAAATTGCATATTAAATATTGAACACAATCTGTTGAAATGTTACATCTACTCTGTAAACTCACTCAGTCTGGACTATCCAAGTATTGCCAAAAACATGCCACATCATAGCAGAGATTGCTCATTTATACATGTAGTCCCCAGGCAGGTAATAAAAAACAACATAAACAGAACAAAGTAGATAAAGACAGTATATTTTACAACAGGTATTACAAATCTGGTTCACTTTGATTGTTTCAGGTGAAGCTTAAAAGTGGGATGTGGAGGACACTCCCTTATTGCATGTGGAAGGCTATTCCAAAATGTGCTTTGCTTGATTGATGACTCACATGTGGTGGTCAAACTGTGTCTGTCATCTGAGCCTTAGTCAAGTCTCTCTTTCTGAAACCGGCCCACAGCTACGAGAGCTACTCTGTGCTAATGTTAGCTTGCAAGCTATTATTTTGTTTTGATGTCATCCAAGTAGCAGCTATTGACCTTGAGCCAAGTGCCGTTGGCATGAGAACACGGATGTTTGAAATAGAAAGACAATGGAATCCGTTGCAGCGCACCGCGTGGAAGTGGAGTTTCACATTAATGCTAATGGTGAAAACAAATTCAAATCCGACTGTTTTAAGTACAGTGCGTGCGCTGGATGGGGTCATGTGGGCAGCAAACAGATTTTCGCTCTGTGTTTCATAATGGACAGAGGATACAAATGTTTCAGTGGGGTTACTGAAAGATAGGATGCACTGCGTGTGAGGCGCATTACGTATCAGCATTAACGCCTGCACTAATGTTTAGATGTAGAGCAGCTTCTTGGCCTCCGTCACCACAGCGCAAGTCCCATTGTTTCCTTTCCTCTCCACAGGGTTCAGAAGGTCACAACACACATTTGCATGCAGTGCCCAATGATGCAGTGTTGTGCCCCTCTGTGTGTGGGATGGTTGTGTGTCGGAGAGAGAGAGAGAGAGAGAGATAGATAGAGGGAGAGTTTGCGCTGCATAATGGCCCGGCTGATGCATTTTTTAGCTCTCAAATGGGATATATTTCCATCCCGTCGTCTGCTGTGTTCTTGATTAAATGAAGCGTACTTGGCTTCCCTCTCCACATAGAGAGACTGTGAGGAGTTTTGCAGAACGCAGTGGGATGGAGAGAAAGACAAAGAAAACAAGTCGACTTTAGTGATTTCACTCATGCTAGATCAGAGCAGGGGCAGCGAGCAAAATGTTCGATCATGAAAGATGTATTTGCAATTCAATCTTAACATCTGTAGGCACGTGTACAAAGTCTGTGATGAAATCTCAGTCTATTAAGCTATGTATGGAAATGTATTGTGGTCGTGGAAGAGGGTCCTTCCATTAGCCTGCCCCATAAAACAGAGGTGCGACCTGGGGTGCTGTTTTAATGCTTCCACAGTTAACATTAGCGGGTGTTATTGATATCCTAGCAATGTTTTTAGGCCATTGAAGGGAAATTTAGCTAAGGTAATGTGTATGCTTTGAGGAGCTTTCATGTAAAATGAAGACATATCATTTGAAATGACAATGACCCAATTTTTGTTGATTCAGTGGGGGCAATTTGCCTGCACTTGCAAACCCTGTAGGTTTTGATAGTCAATTTGCTAGCATTAAGCTAAGGGGCTTCAATTTCACATTCCAGCAATAATGCAAGTCCTACCCTCCTCTTTCTCTTCATATCTCATTCTCCCCTCCATTTGTCCTCACGGCTTGACATTTTCTCTCTCGCTGTCTCACTTATTTTCCCATTTTTCCCCCCCCTCTCAAGCTCAGCCCCCTTGGTGGCACGTTTGCAACGTTAATTGAATAATTAATTTCTGCTGAGTATAAACTCATCAACTATTTTCATCCTTCCACGTAAATTGCCCTGCCCTCGCTTTAGCGCACACTGTCTCTATCTAATGAGCGGACGGCTACCTCAGGCGGAACAAGCCGAACGCTGGCTTCGTGCACCACAAGCTCCTATACTAATTTAGCTCATTTAGTGTCCTTGGGCCAATTAAAAGGAGGTGAAAAGGGCTGAAGCGCTGGCTGGAACTGTTTTCACTGTGGCAGAACGGGCCTTGGAATGCAGAGGCCCACACAGCAGTGAACCAAGCCTGGGTCTCTGATTGCTCGTTTGTTTGCAGTTGTTGCACTAATGGAATTTATTTGCCCTACATTCTCCAGATTTGGCTCTTTGATGGGCCTTATTACTTGTGACACAGATTTCTTCCCAGCTAAGGGGTAAATGGTGCTAAAGACATCCATGCCCAGTTGGTCTATTTTTGTGCCCTCTTATAAATTATGCCTGTGCTGAATAAGCAATCAAGGTTCTATGACGACTTTAATGATATAATGAATTACAACACATCGAAGGAAAGGCAATAAACATGTAGCCCTCTTGTAATAATTAAATTTAATGATGTCTGCTATATTCTGGTATCCACTCAGTCTTCTCCTGTGCTGTTTGATGTTATTTTCATTTGTTTATGTGTCTGTATCACTGAATCATTCTTTTTCGTTTGAGCCTCTCGCTCACTATATGTCATGTCTTATTGGTGCAACTTATTGATTTCTGTTTTTTTTTTTTTTTTGTTTGTTTCCTGTTTCATGTCCTTTGTTGGCTGACTGGGCCTTGTGTTGCATGCTTGTTGTCATGTCCCAGTTTGAATGTAGCCAGACAGTCAGCAGAACCATGGGCATCCAATTCAACAAAGGTAACGCACTTACCCACAACCACCACCTGTCCTCCCCCGTCATCTCTCCCACCAAAGACAGCCTGCCTGCCACATTCCTCACCCACATCCACAGATAATTCCATTCCCTGGTCCAAATGAGGGGGACTCTGAGTGGCAGAGAGTGGGTCTCCTCCACCAACACACTGTTCAGAGGCTTCTCAACATGGCATAGATGTTTGTTTTTGTCTATGTACTTTCCCACCGAATCCCTACAAGCTGTTGTCTTCACTTAGCTTTGTCATGCTTGCAGCTTGTAGGATCTTCTCACAGAAACTTTTGTAGTTTACCTGTTCCTCCTAGTGTTGGGCGGTTGGGCAAATGTTTTTCTATTGGCCACTGTCATCTCTTCTGTGTTTTTAGGCTGTGTATGTGGGGTTTTGTGGCACTGTAAGGGTACACCTAAGACAAAGCAGTTAAACAGAGAATACTCACATAGTACTTCTTTACACAGACGCAGGTGTGTCGTAAAAATAGTTAACATTGTACAGTTGTGTAATAGAAAACTCATATTGCTGGTTTCCTCGCAAAACCCCAATGGCACACAAATATTGTTTAATGTAACAAACTATGAACTTAACCTGAAATGTTATAAATCCCAGTAATGTTATAACTTGACCAATAATGTAATAAAATTGACTGATTATGTAATAATACTTTTACCAAAAATGTTAATAATAACCTTTCAGGGTGTACTGTAGAGTTAGGGTGTGTTTTTTTTGTTGTTTTAATTTGGTTCAGAAATGTAGCTCTTACACATATTGTTTTGTTTATTGATCGTTATCAAATAACAACAAAGGCTAAAGGTAATTGTCACGTTTAATCTGCATGTGCAACTCTTAACAGAGATGAGAAGGGAGTGAGATAGCTCATTCGTTAGCAAATTCCATCATCAACTACAGAAAAAAAAAAAACTTTAAAAGACTACTTTATAAACTAATATTACGTTCAAGTGTTTAGGATTATTACAGTACTTTACTGAAGAACACTTTAATATCCAAAAAAATGCAAATACAAATAACGCTAGGCAACATGGCAGTCAAAACATTGTATTCCATTTTTGGTAATGTTATTGGGTTTTAATACATTTTCGGTCAGGCTGAGTGCAAACTTTATTATATTTTCAGGAAATTATCATATTACTGTGCGCTACATGGCACATATATAAGCATGATAATGGTGACTGAAGCAACACAAAGCCTTTCTTACATGGCTTGTGTGTTCATCATATTGCCCATTTCTATACAGAAATGAGGAAAGAATATTTAGACAAAACTACCCGTGCAGTTTCAACATTGTGTCATCTTTGTGCCAATGGAAAAGACCTGTTTTGTCGACTGTACATAGTAACAAATGATATAACAACTCAAGCTCGACCAGCAAACAAGGAAAACACCTGTTACTTTAGAACAGCAACACACACTGTGGGCAAAACAACTATATATAGCCCATACCGAACAGATCCACTGTAAGCTGCGGCTTACTTAAAAAAGTGGAGAATGGGGCATAAATATAAAGGATAGATAACACTGCAGAGGTACAGAAGGTGTAGCAAGTTTTATGTGTTTAAGCCAGTGGCAGAACATACAGAGTCAGCAAAGTCCACTTTACGGCCTAGCTTGAGCTTTTTTTTATGTGTTGTTTGAACACATACAGTATCAAATTAATAATGCAGATAGTGTAGATAGAATATCAAGGCACTAATACCAGATTAGTTATCCTCTTTCACCATTATTTAGACAACATGCAGCCGCAAAGCCTGTAACACTGCACAGCTGATTCATTGTTACAGCTTTTAGAATCAGATTACTCTATGCCTACATGCCATCCTTTCTTTTATCCCCCCTGTAGTTTTTGTAGTATTTGTTAGCAGTGTGTAGTATGTAGATTCTTTTATCACTCTGCCCTTGCTTCCCCAACTGTCAACTAAGCTTCGTCGGTTCAGGATGCTGCTTAAAACATATTGTTTCAGCCCAGTTCAATTATGTGTGTGACGTTGCACGTGAGACTGTTGTCTTTGAGGCTGTTGTGTGTGCATGACGTGAGTGTAATGTTCTCATGAGGGAACTGGTGAGGGGAAGTGAGAGATGGCGACACAGAGAGAGAAGGGGTAAGGTGTAAGCACAAAGCAACAACTGCCTGTTCACCTGCCGAAAGGTGTGGGAACAATGCCATTGTTTCAGGGCAGAGTTGTCAGTGACTGTGATTCCCCCTCTTCTCTCTCTTCTCTTTTCCCCCCTCTCTCTCTCTCTCTCTCTCTCTCTGTCTCTCTGTCTCTCTCTCTCTCTCGTCACCCCTCCTGTCTTCTCCCTCCCATTTCATCACCACAGAGGGAAAAGCGATGGAGCATTTCGTCTGCCGGAGGTGAAAAGAACTCATCGAGTGTAAGTAGAGGGGGTTTTTGGCAGAGAGAGAGAGAGAGAGAGAGAGAGAGAGAGAGAGACAGAGAGAGAGAGGCAGAAAGAGAGAGATGAGATGGGGCTTCGGGGCAAGGAGGAAAGGAGGCAGGCAGAGATGGCGAAAGGGAATGGATAGACACGCAGTAGCAGCACAATCGCGTTAGCCTAGTCTCCTAGGGATAAAGTTGGGCTTAACTGCAGCATTACCCACACTCCTGCATTACAAAATGTTCCTTCGCCAGCATTTAGCATGCAAATTGGCTCCCAGATTATGCCTTTTGTATTCATTTTACCAACTGTCAGGCTGTGACGCAGGGAGAATGATAATCAGGCAGATATTGCCCCCTAGTGCTCTGGTGCCGATCATCACCCTGCAAGGAGGTGGGGAGGGGAGGGTGCTGTGCTGCTGCTGATCAATGAGTTGTGTATGTATGTGTGTCTCAGATGAAGAGATAGACAAGGTGCGAATACTCAAAATGAATTGCATGTGAGTACTTTGTAAGAGTTGGTGCAGTGAAGGGAAGGCAGAATTGTAGAAAAAGAAGGAACCAAAAAAAAAAAGAAATGTCATAGGCGTAGTGCTAGTGTAGTGCTTCTCCAGCTGAACAAATAGGATACTCGCCGTTCACATAATGCCAGTGAAATTCATATACATTTTAAACTTTAACATTTCTTGTAAACAAATAATCACAATTGTTGCCAAGGAACATTTTATAGTTTAAAGCTTGATCAGTCACGACATTTGTTTATATGCAGTTCTCAAGTATCGTGAGTTTTTATGTCTAATATCCTTCTTTAGGCTTGTATTTGGCAACTGGAGCATATGTGCACTGAAATAAACATTCTAGACTACATTTGCAGAGCTCATACGAGGAATGGTCCTATTATTATTTTACATGGTTTTGTGGCTAAGATTATAAGCAATCCTTTTTCCCAGTACCCAGTAAACATCTTTAAAATTGCAGAATCAGAATCAGTTTTTGGTGCAACACCAGTGAAACTGTTATATTAAACCATTCATAATGTCTGGTTAGTTACAGTTGACTAATAGGCCGTTAATGTAAACTTGCCACTGTAGAAACAATGATTATTTGACCTTCGAAATTAGCCACAGCGTAACCGTGCATGTGCGTCGTAAGTGCGCTCCGTCGCTTAAACAGATAGGGCTACAACCGTGCGGTGTCTGTAATGTACTCTTTTCTACTGGATTATATGTAGCAAGCATCCACGTGTAGTTCCTCACAACGACAGGGATATGCACATTTTAGGTTGTCACTGAACGTGCTGTCAGGCAGCTTGGCACCATCTTTTCAAAGCATGTATCTTTGGAGACACTGTCCTGCAAGATACTCTGTGAATATTTGTGTTTTTAATGTTTATGTGCGGCTCTGTGGAGTCCAAAAAATGCTCTGCTGCAGTTGGGTCCATCATGTCTGTGGAAAACATGATAGTAATCTGTCTTTGTTTCTGTCTTTGTATGTTATGCTCCACCCAGACTCGCGATGCCACGTGTGTGGGGTTGGCTCATATCTGTGAAATCATTATCTCTGTGAGGTTTCCTGCAAGTCCAATTTGAATAATGGCCCTTATCTGATGCATAATGCTACCTCTAATTCCGTTTTTAGTTAATCCCCTAACATGTATTTTACATGCATGGTGGGCACATCTGCAGACCACATGCAGAGATCACAGACCCCAGGCAAGAGGTTTCAGTAATGTGGAGAGTCACTGATTGGGAAAGGGGGTGATAAACACTGAATAAATGAACACTTTTCTTTTGATGGTAGAATTCATGGGAAGGTGCTTATGACTGCAGGTATGCATGGTGCTGCTTTTTGTGAGGTTAAATGACTTCTAAGAAATGGATCTGTTATTTCCTCTCCGAATGTTTCTCTCTGTTGATAATTGGTAGCTTCAAAGAAAAATACAGAAGGTCAAATTCAGCTTTCTGAAAATATGCATATATCTAAATACTGGACAAAACTGGCTAAAGCAATACTGATTTGGGTTTTATTTTCACAGTGTCTGCCATCATTGCTATCATTATGATAATATTGTACTCACCAAATGGAAATTCTGAGAAAGGGAAAATTGGGAAAACCAAAGTGAATGCATCCATAATGTGTATAATAATCTGTTATTGCACAAGAAAGCTGTCCATACACATAGAACTTGATTGATATCAGATTGATAGTAATTGAATCAAAAACACTATGTAAACATATTATCAACTACTCTTATATATGCTAAAACTCACATCTCTAAAAAAGATTCGAAAAGGGGTTCGATGAGTGTGCTCACTGTATTTGCTCACTACTTCAGCTCATACTGTAATTTATCTAGGCTATAGGGCCCGGGGCAGTGTGCTGCCTTGTAACATGGTATGTAAACTGTGAGTTTGATTGGTAATTCCATCATTTACCTTCACTTCTTTTTCAGATATGTTTGGCTATTATTAGCAATATAATTTGTCTACTAGGGGTGTGATATGATGATCATGTATTGTATTTGATCTTAATTTGTACAGATTGCATGATTAAAAAACAGCACTGTTCAAATTTTCTAAGCTAGCAAGTGCATTAAAGTCTGTTTGCAGCCATTTTTTTAAGAGTCAATAATGAAAGTGTTTGCTTAACCCGCTTTAACCTGCAGAAGTTTGTCTAATGCGTTTTTGCTGCCACTGAGGAAATAAAGTCATGACGACTGAAAACAAGTTCAGATTGTCTCCCGAGCTCACAAAGGCGGGGTAAAAATTCCAAACTGTCAGAGAAAATGATTCTGAGAGAAATGAGGGTGAGAGGAGTTGACTCAGTTAGCTGCAGGTGGCTGCAGAAGTCCAATCGTACATTAATCCTGGTTTTAGCTATGTCATTTTGTGTGAGGCTGTTATAAAAACATGGACATGGTGTGAACTTCACCAGTGAGCAGATTTGTTTCATGTTTCTTTTAGCTCTTGTCTAAATATTGCACTAATAATTTTTTTCTGCCTAAGCTTTCCAGAAACCTAGGGAGAATTCTGTTACATTTTGGTTCTAACTAGCCTAGAAAAAATGTGATTCTCAGATCAGGATTCTACCTCAAAAGATCGTCAGAACCAAACCGAATGTAACCTGAACTGCTCTTTAACAGACATCTGTCTTTTTACAGTTACATCTCCATCCGTAATGAATTGTTCCTTATCTGGTTCTGTTTGTTCTCTCTCCATCTCGATCAGGACAAGTCAACCCCAGAGGACCAGAGCTCCTGGGACAGCTTCAAGACCATGACCCCTGAGCTGACCATCGTGCCTGGGGAGCAGCAGGATCGGATGGAGCTGCACAATAAGAACTGGGACTCCTCCTCTGCTAATACACCTGACTCTTCGGAGGGAGACTTCCAGACTGAAGTGTGAAGACGCGCACATGTACACACTCACTCACTTGAATACACACATGCTCATGCCGAAATCCAGCTGCACACGGAAATACTGAACTCCTGCAAATCTATACATAAGTACATGAGTGCAAAACACATACACACAACTGCTCCCCGTCTCCTGCAACGTGCTCTGTTGGATCCCATATTGTATTTGTTTACTGGTGCAGTGGACAGACATGGAAAGAAGACTGTTCTACTCTATATTTTCGCAAAGACTATTGAAAAGAAAGAACAGGGGCTTGACACGTCTGTGATCGAGAGAAATTTTTAAAAGAACTAAAAACTATAAAAACTTTATTTCTGAGAAAAATGTCTTGATTTTATTCTGGAGAAAAAAAAAAAAGAAAATCTCTTTCAATTGTTTGATGATTTGGGGGAAAAAAAAGAAAAAAGATGAATATTTCTGCACCGTTCTTTTTATAGCAAGGGGAAAAAAATCTCACTGAGGTTTCTCACACTAGTAGCCCCATAGGCACCCTGCTTTTATTTTATTTTTTTTTCCCTCTAATGGATGACGAAAGCGCTCAATCTTGCGGTCTTTTTCTTTTTATGTTTCTTTTCGTCATTTCGGTGGATAGGGGATGGAGGACATGGAAAGAGCTGCTCATTGATACGTGCCATCCTCTGCTTTTTTCAGGTTCCAGTTCAACAATCCCATCCATCCATTCCCCTCACATCCTCTGTGTCAACATTGTATTCCCCTTTTGTGTATTTTCTGTGATTTAGTTGAAAAAACGTCCGCCCGAAGGTTTGAAACTTTTAATGAAAAAAAAAAAAAGAAATAATACGACTGATACAAATAACTACCAACTTGAGTTGTGTTCTATTGTCTAACTGTTCAAGAAGAATGATGATATATGATGACGGTTTGGTTTGTGCTTGTGCTGCCTTTTCTCTTTTTGTTCCTTTTGTTGTTTTTTTTTTTTTTAATTTCCTGTGAGAATTAACCCATGTGGAACTTTAAGAAAATGATGTAGGACACATACAGCACATAAATGTGAGCTTGCTTTCCGAGGTAATGTGTGCCGCATGTTATCCGCTCACGAGGGGAAAGAAGGATAGTGATTGTCGTGCAGATTCTTGCATCTCCTTCTCTGTCGTCCCCCCCGTCCCCTGCTTGGACATAAAAGCCATTACAGATTGCAACATCTGAATCCATTTCAGCCATCACCAATCACAGTAATGCCAGAAAAGAGAATATCTCAGTCATTTCAGCCCAAATGGAATCCCTGCAAGCTCTGTTTAGCATTGCTCGTTCCTCAAAGCTGTACGCTTATAAAGCTTAGAGTGAAATATCAATCAGTGTAAGGGCCAAATTACCCTTTCCCAGTTACTGAATTATTGTTAGATAACCTGAGGAGATTTTTGCAGCCAATAATATGTGAAACTAGACACCATTTTGAGCCATTTTTTCGTTTTCCCAAGGATCTCATCGTGGATTCAAAGAAAACATTTCCAAACATAGTAACCAAACATGCCTTCCTTTGCTTTCATCTTCCACCTCCTTCCATATCTCTTTTTTTCTGTTGCTCATTCTGCCCACCCAGCGTCGTGCTACAAGAAGGCATGAAATCTTAATGTTAGCAGCGAAGCCAGATGTATAAATCCTCGTTCACATGGATCCCCGTCTATGTAACCCCGTCCTGTGCTGAATAATCTGCTTGTGAGCGCAAAAGCAGAAAGGGAAAGAAATGGAAACACAGTGAGGGGTTTGCAGAGGTTATAAGGCTACAAGGACAGGCAGACAGACAGACAGACAAGAAAATGGCAAAAAGCAGGTGGTGATACTTCCTGCTTCATATTCCGCGTCAGTTGCTACATGAGGATGACCACTTTTCCCGTTGCCGCTACATTAGCACGTTAGTCCTTCCCACTCTGACAGAGCGAAAAGTGTCAGGGGTGCAGGATGAATTCAAAAGATGGCTTGATAACTTTTCTGTGTGTGTTTAAAGTAGCGCTCATTAATCTGGTGAAAGAGATGAGAGACAATTTAAAAAGCTGCAAGAGAAAATGGTAGTCAAGGAAGAAGACCAAAAATACATAACGAGCTCGAGGCAAAGATGCAGATTAAGAAAGGGAGTGCTCAAAACAGTAATTATCGGGGGATGGTGATTTGTCCTGACATTTTCCAATGCAGCCCTCAAACCATCTGTTTAAAGATCCCTAACGTGGTAGTAGTGCAGCACAGCACAGATGGTGAGACAAGAGTGCAGCCCTTCTAACCTTTCAAGCTAATCAGCTGATAGGCAAACCTACAGCTCGTGTCCTCTCAGAGGAGCGAGTCAGGTTTGGCCTCACGTTGCGGTACTAAGGTCACATTCACTTGACCTTCTGTAAGGCTCAGGATTTGGACGTCCTGTAGACTACCGTGTGTCCTGTGTGTCAGTTGCACACTTTGAGTCAGTGGATGTTACGCGGCACCAGAGCGAAACATCAGTCTCAGGTGAAAGAGATGTGACCTTCAATGATAAAACTGAACATTTTAGAGAGGAACGTCTAAATAAATCCTCTGCTACTCCTTGTTCCCATGGTAACTTCTAAACGTAAATTGTCCAAGAGAAAGAAGAAACAAAGACGATTCAAATTTTATGTTTCATTTTAGATTCAGTTTGTTTTATCCTTGAGATTTCTGTTTTTTTGTTCAAGATTGTTTTAGTTTCTTCCTCAAGAACGGTAAGTAAGACGCCGCTTGACAGAAGGAATTTTAGGGCACTCTCACACCTAACTTGTTTGGTCCAGATTTTGTACTTTTCAGTTTGATCTGAAGTGTCCCCCAGACTATGGCCAAACAGCCAAATCGTGGTACAATGAAAAAAAAAAAAAAAAAAGAGAGATGTCTTGGTCCAGATCAAACTGAACCATGGCTCAGTTTGTGTCTGGTGTGAAAACACATGAAGTGGATTGTTCGGACTTTCAGACCAATTTCAGGAAGTTATGGCAGGCTATCATCAGCCATTGAACAAAAGAATGCCAGACTCCTTACTGCAACACCCAAAAATCTCTTTTCTGGGCGTTCAGAAGGTTTAACACATGAAAACTCCACGTTCAAAAAAACTGATAATAATAGCCGACCTTTTTTTTGCAGTTGTAGGTGTCAGATTTCAAGACATCTCTTTTATCATTGTGCCATTTGGGAAAATGCTTTTTGGGTTGCAGAATCTTTCTATCGCAGTACCACGTGCAGCCACCGGGGGAATATGGGCGACGAGGCTCAGTGTTGGTGCCACATGCAGTTCTCCATGTGGTGCACATGCAGAGAGGAGGAGATGGAGTTTATAGTAGAAATATGGCCCAGCAAAATCTATGTGGATTTGAATTGACTGAATTGACAGCATGCTAATGCGCACCCGTCTGCAAACCAATATGAAGTATAGGGGAACACATCCGACCCAGGTGATGATGACAGGGATGACATGTATGTCATTCAAAGTTCTTTAGTGCACTTGCAACATTGATTTGTGAAATCAAAACTAATTGGATGAAATGGACACAATGTAACAAAAACCATCAACCTTGGTTTGTAAATTCTGGTGTGAAAAGGCCCTAAGATTATGTCCCACCACATTTTGTTTTCAATGAGGATCATATTGCAACCTCACAGTCTCTTTCATATGATAAACTCTTGGACAGAGGAGATGATGCTGGTCAGGCGTTGTATGTCATCTTTTTCTTTGTATGTGTCGAAAGCCTGATTAATCTATCTGCGCATAAAGAACCATATATCACAAGCAGGTAAATCTGCTACTTCTATCTCGGTGGATGCCAATTCAAACCTGTGCTGACCTTCACCTTCACCCCTCAGCCTTCGATGCTTAGGTGTTAACCAACTGCTAAAACCACCCAACATTCCAGTTGATTTATAACTGAGTCCTCCCTTTTCCTTTTCTCCCTCATTTTTGTTCTTTTTATACATAAGATTGTACAAAGTAGTCCTCTAATGTTTTCATAGTGTCTTTTTATATGAAAATAAATTTTCAAATTCATTTGACTGCCTCGTGCTATATGTGCTTCTTCAAGGGCATCTGTGGATGAGGACAACCAGCTCTTCCCTGATTTGCAGTGTACTCACAATCCCATGTTTTTATAATATCACTCTGGGTGTGGGGCATGACAAACTCTGTTACCCAGAAGCATTGAAGCTTAACTGTGACCAATCAGAGGCCCCGCTGGTCTGTCTGAAAATGTAAGAGGAACCGTTCTGTGGGTTTGAAGTTATGTTGCATTGGAATAACCAAAGGGGAAAATGTCAACTCAAAGTGATTATTTCATTAAAGACGGATAAACTTTGAGCGATATTTATGCTAATAACAATCCTCTTCCGAAGTGGAGCTTTTGCAAAAATGGTTTTGTTACATAACATGGTGAGAACAGCCTCAATAGACATAAACTGTCTAGTCAGTAGTGCTGGAATGAAGGAACAAGAGGGATATGACACAGTGCGCATGGCTCACTCACTCGACATTTGCCCTCCAAGGGGCTTGTGGGTAATTAAGTGTGGATGAGTCTGCCCATGGAGCTGCCATAAGTCACCCTGGAGAAAGGCCACCAACTGGAACTTTCTCAGGGGAGTGGGAGGGATGAGAGAGAGAGGTCAAAAGAGGAAACGAAATAGAGAGGCCAGCCCCGAGGATGAAATTCATAGTGACAGAGTAAAAGCAAAAAAGGGGGTTTCACATTACCTCTGGCAGTACAGTGATTAGACTGCCTCTTGTTTTTTTTTGTTTTTTTTCTTCCCAGAGGTGTGTGGGTAATTAAGTTGTAGTGCTGGGTTGTCATGACTGACCTAAGAAAACCCTGCTGACAAATAATACAGAGAGACAAAGTGAAGAAGTGAAATTTCAACTTTGAGTCCGGCTGTGTCCACCAGAAACCTCTGCCTTTTACTTGATATTTACAATAAAGACAGGGCACGCTATGGCATGTCCCTGACAGCACAGGGAGATTAGCGTGTTTTGGTGCTCAGAGCAGCGTGTCCTGAAAGTTTACTAGCGTTGAGTCAAATAAAAGAAAAGTTCCAACGGGGGGGGGGGTTTATACAATGACAGCAGGAACACAAAGCATTAAACTGAAAGTGATCATCGAAAAGATTCTTTGTGTGTTCGAGTAAATCCTGTAACATTCCCAGGGATCATCGATATACATAGATATAAACACCAGGCTCTAGTACTATGTTACCATTACATGGCAATCTTGCTTAGGGCTGGAACTAGTAAAACAAAAACACGATTTTGGCTTTTGACCCCACTGATTTTCTACACTGACTGAAACGGGCCCGATCAGTCATCACGTCCAGATTACATTCAGAATCAGCCAGACCGCCGCATGTGCCCAACATTAGAGTAAAAGCAATATTATTCTGTGTTACTTTTTGATATGATAGTGATGAAACATATAATGGAATAACTTAACATAATAAGTTCACTTAATAAGCAAAAGAACTGAAATTCTTCTTATCATTGTATGAACTGACCAACAAAACAAAGGTTAGTTAAAAGTTAGTCAGTGCAGACTTTACTTACTAAAGACAAACCCAATTACAAATGTTCAATATTTACCACTCTCCCTTCTGAGAAATTAATCTAAATGCATTTTTATTTTTGAATCATTTCTGTTTTAACCGTGCTTGTTATGAATGCTAATCATGCCAACTAAATTCTTTTTTCCTTTCACTAAGGTAGTTCAGGAAATGTAAAATTGTTGTAAAATTCCCAATGTGCCAATGTCTTTAATCCACACAGGCTATTTTGATAGTAAAAGAGTTAATGAGCACAGCATAGATCGAATGACTAATTTGGTGTCCGTTGGCTGTGGATTTGTCAAATCAACAATTTTTTTTTTTTAGTAAATTCAACAATTTATCTCAAAGCAGTGGTAAAAATAGTGTCTTTTGGCTCCGCAGTAAGAGTATATTTCAAGTGAGAGCGAGGGGAGTTGGGTAGTGAGAAGGACTAAGACTGACAAACAAATACTGCAGGGAGGAAAAACAAAGAACGCCCATTGGAACATTGGGGAACTTGGGGGAAAGTGACAGTGCGAGCTACCTTGGGATTATGCAGCAACCTGGGAAAAAAAAAAAAATGACATGTCTCACTTTGACACCGCAGTAAAGTAAAAGTGCGCGGTGCATGCAAGGATGCAGTTTAGTCCGGAGACAGGGAACAGTAGAAATCCATTCCTGTAATGGCTGTAGCATGTCTGGCTGTCCCTTCTCGCTCGCTGACAGATGGTTTTGTCCCAGAGGCTCCTGTGCCTTGCTGCTCAAAGAGGACACAGAGGATGGAGCAGACTGACAGATTAAACGCGAGGATGGGGTGGACAAGGCCATAGTGGACAAGAGTGCTGATGAAAGTATGAATTAAGTGCTGAAAGTCATTTTTCTTGAGGTTGCAATGCAGATGGGAGGATCACAATGTGAAACCAGTCGCCTAAAGCTTCAAAAATAAACTTAAAAAACCCTTTGGACAATGCCATACACGTCTCTTTTTAATGTTTGACTAAACAACTCATTCTCATCTGTGCGGTTATGGATCAGATCCCTGAATGCTTTGTGATGCCAGTGTTGCAATATTTAGCCAAGTTCTTTGGTGCTGATGGCACAGCCAGACTGGTCCTTTGAGACTGCCTTCCCTCAATGGCGTTAGAAGGCTGTCCATATGAAATGCCCTTGTTGTCCCTCATCCAAATTCTGGCTTTGCTGATCCACTGAGTGTCCTAGCCCCATCATACAGACCGGGATAAAACACAAGTGGTCTTTGACACTTTGAGGGTGATTTATTCAGAGCTGAGGTAAAGAACCCATTGAAGCTTCTTTTGGCTCCATGAAGCTCTCTCGACAAAGCACTCTTCACATATCATGGCAACCTACATTTAGTCAGAATGAATTGCCTCTCCACATTGCCAAGGGCTTCTCGAAACACTGGCATAAATTAGTGGTAGGCTTAGGCTAAAGCAATCCACCACAGTCTCTCTCGGATACCTTGAGACCCAAAAAATGGAACGCGTGGATGACGTTTAATAGCTATTTGGCCTCCCCTTTTCTTTTGCCCATAGGCAAGAAAAAAAACAAGAAAAGAGCACAGTATAAGGTTGCTCCGGCAACCTTAAGCCTCCAGCCTGTTTTTCGAAAGAACAGGGGTGTAGGAGATGTGCTGACAGGGACAGAGGAGTCGTGATGTGCCCCCACACACTCTTCTTGTTGCAAGGGTAATGAGGCAGCCACGCTGGCCTCACGATTTTCCAACTGCCCAATAGTGGTCAGTACTGACAAGTCCAAATGAGGGTGACCCCCTCCACACCTCCCACTGAACTTAAGTCATGCTTTTTGGCTGTGAGTGTGTGTGTTGGAGGTTAATGCTCGTCAGGTATCTATCTAGATATTAACCCATTCGCAGATATAATATTCTGCTTTTTTTATTTCTGCAATCCACAGATAAGTATAACGTCCATGTTTCAGCAAAAGAAAAAATATGTTTTGTGTTTTCAAATGCTGCAAAAAAGACATTGTCTGTCATATGTTTCACATCAACATCTGCAGATAGGTGTGTATATTGTGGCTGTTATCATGGATGTAGGCGACCAGGATTGTCAATAGTTTAGAAATGCAGTCAGCTCATGTCTACAAACAACTGTCTCCCAGCACAACACAGACTCCACAAATGTCCCATAACCAAGCAAGCACACACAAATCTTGCATCGAGAACTTCATCATTACTGACTACTGACCTCTGCTAATTCATCAATTCTCCTAAAAGATCCCATGGACTGAAAAAGAAAAAAGAAAGAAAAAAACTGCACAGATAGTTAGAGGGTCTGAGGAAGGTGGTAGTTTGGGTATACAGGCCATACAGTGTCCATATTAGGTGGTGAAAAGGCACGACCTCAGGTGAAAAGGCATCAGGCCTGAGGAAAACCTCCGTCAGGTATCAGACAAAACTTCCTTTATTTAATACGAAATCATAATCTACAACACATTGTATTTTGAAACACAAGTGACAGGAAGTAGTATTATTGCACATGCATAGTATTCTCACATCTGGTAGCGATGCCAGGGTTGTTATGGCAGTATCTTGATGAGGTTTCATGTTGCCAGTTCAATAAACTAAATGAATGAGGTCGTTTGTCTGAGGCCGTTTCGTCTGACACCTGATGGAGGTTTTCCTGAGACCTGATGCCTTTTCATCTGAGGACTGACACCTGAGGCTGAGACCTGAGGATGTCCTAATATGTACACCGTAAGGCCATCTAAACCCATTGGCCTTCCTTTGTAGAGAAATATAATATAGAATCCAAATTAAAGAAGTAAAGCCTAATTGCTAACCGTATAAGATTTGACAGTAAGCCTATTGGTTTGAATTCTCTATTTATGTTTGTGCTTCACTTTCTCCCCAAATGTTTACCAGAGCCAGGGTTGCAGCTTAAAGAATTAGGCTGAAATTGTCTCCCATGCCATAAGAACATATCTAAGCGGCACATTAATTGAATGGAGCACACAAGAAAATTAACTTACACATTCACAAAGTGGATGTTTGTTGCCAGGTTTCCTTCCTGGCTTTGCTGTGGCAGCTGTGTTGCTTTTGGCCTGTATTATATTCTTAAATGCCACATATCTAGTCGTCTTATGAGAACATTGCGACCCTACATCTGTCTATGTTTGTGATTTGTTATCTGTTGCCAACACCGCTCCTTTTACGTCAACGTGCTCACACCCAGATTCAGAAAACCTGTTTTGACAAAATGACTTGATAACCACCGTCGTGAGACCACTTTAAATGACCTCTGTGTTTAGTTTAATGCAAAACAAGTTTATCTCAACGAGGAGATAAAACATGATTCACAATGTATTTCGTCATTTCTAAACCAAACCATGATCCTTTCCTAACCCTAAACCGAAGTGCTTTTATTGTAATCACTACAATATGGAGTTACATCCACAAATGCCACAGTAAAGGTTCAGACAGGTTCATGGCACAGTAAACCTTTAAACTTTACTTTGCCAAAAGAAAGCCTTATGTTAACTGTGTCCAGAAGCATCGTCGACTTCTCTGCTCTCGGAGACATCTGGGATGGACCATCGCTCAGTGGAAACGTGGACTGTAGTCAGACCAATTGGTATTCCGGGTCTTTTTTGCAAGAATTGGGCACCATGTGCTCTGGACCAAAGATGACAGGGACCATCCACACTGTTTCCAGCAACAAGTCCAGAAGCCAGGGTCTGCCATGGTCTGGGGTTGTGTCAGTATAAAGGGCAAAGGTCATTGTCACTCCTGTGATGCATCATCAATACTGAAACATGAATTGGGATTTCGGAGCAACACATGCTGCCTTCAAGACAACAACAAAGGCCTGGCTGAGGAAGAGGGGGATGTGGGTGTCTGACTGCCTGCCTACAGTCCCCACTTGTCCCCAATAGAGAATAGGTGGAGCAGCAACGAAGACCCTGTCCTGTTGCACACTTAAAGACTTGTTTGCAGTACGAATGGAATAAAATTACACCTGAAAGACTTCACCACTTGTCGTCTTCAGTCCCTGAACGTCTTTTAAGTGTTAAAAGAAATGGGAACATTACAAAGCTGTAAATGTTCCAATGTTCCAGGCCTGAACGTCAGGAATGGATTTATACTTACACATGAATTGAAGTTGACCAGACAAAACGTGAAATACGTTGTGTTCATACTGTCTACTAGGGAGTTGTTAAAGTTCATTTTAATACCGCTGCTTTCTTTTGTAATTTGCATTTTCCATACTGTGCCAACTATTTCTTATTTGGGGTTGCACTATCTGTGGTTTGCAGAAAAGGCAGCAGTTTATACTGATTACTGGTTGCAGATATGCAATTTGAGTTGCATTAAAGAATAATTCGTAGGAATTCACCATTCGGGATGTATGCTTGTTAACTTTGTTTGTGAAAGTGAGATGAAATACATAAATACATAAATGGAAATAGCAAGAGGAATAATTGTAATTTTATGGGTGAAATTAATTAACACACAGCCAAAGGGTTTTGTTTATTTAAAGCATAGAAATTAGACTGTTGTCAGTCTTTTCAGCTCACTTTTAGATAAAGATTATGTATATTTTTCATGTGGTTCGACTAGTTTAGTTTCCTCATCATCTGAGCCAAAGAAGTGGATATCAGTGACTGAGCTGGTGGCATACAGCATATCAACAATGACCATGTTAGTCTAAGAAAGTGCATAATTAATAAAGAAAAATCCTTGCTTGCTTGACAAAATTCCAGTTTTTCCAAATAACTTATGACTCACATTCTTGTTTTTCTTTTTGTAACATTTGAAAAGTTTGCTTCGAATTCTCTGATTATTAGATGCAAACACTACAAAAATGTAGTGTCTGAGGCTTTCAAGCAGAACAAACTGATACGAAACTGAATTTTGACTTCGAACTGAATTGAAATTTAAGTTTTTCTGAACATTATTGTGTTAATGCAGGCATATTTTTTATTTTACCGTGTCTATCTCTATACTTGTCCCGATCTTTCATGCTTGGCATATTTTCCCATCATTCTGGTTTTATCTCTCTCTCTCTCTTTTTACATACATGCACATGCATAACTGAACACATGGCCCTTCTGCAAACCTTCAGACAAAGCTACTGGGAAGCAAGTATGCCACATAAATTCTATCACCAACATGTAGACATCACATGCCTCAGTTGCATATCATCCCTCTATTCTCATAGATAAAGCTCGAAGAATGGCATGTGATAAGAGCAGGATGCATTCAGGGACTCCGTCTCATCCCTCAGGGAGAATAAACATTATTTGATCCCAGTCTTAGGAGCCTCTGTGTACCAAGTCAAGCGAGCCAACAGCAATACAGGAATAGATTCCTCCATCTCGTATCCTGTCTTTCTGTCAGCATTCCTGTACGTGACCCTTCCCAGTTGGGATAAGTGGTTTTGATCTTCAATGTACACTTTACACAGTGTCGTTATGATGTCTCTTACAGTCGGTTTGTCATAAAGGCAAGCATGTGTACACGACTGTGTTGGAATGTAGACAGATAGTAGAGATTATACTGAACGTTTTAATTCAATATACCAGTGCATTTTGTTACAATTCTAACTATACCGATACTGGCCATTTTGTTAAGTAGATTTTTTACAAGCACTGCACTTAAAAGCAATTCTGACTGAAATTATATACAAACAACATAAAACATGTGCACATTTGCACGTGATTAAAGATGTCTTCATATTGTAAAACAGCCATGATTTTTCTAGAGAAGCTTCCACTTATCTACAGGTGAAAAGAAGCACCACACCATGCTATTTCTTTTCTTTCTTCGGAGGTCACATAGGTTTCTACAGTCTTGTGACACCATCTAAAAATGTTGGCTCTTTTTTGGTACAAACATTATATACAGGTACCGATAATCTTTGATGCCACTCACATTTTGTATTTATTATTTAAGAATATTTATTGATTGAAGTATTGATTTAAGATTTAAGTTTGACACCCCTTCTGCCGCTGCTCAATCCACAATGTACCAGGCCCTCACAGCCCCTCCTGTAGGTGGAGGCCCGCAGCAAGTGGTTCTTTTGGGGTGAGCCAGGACCCATGGCTAAAGGCCTCACCACCACTGGGAGCTTGACAAGTGGATCAGTGCAGCATATGTAGTGGTGTGGTGAAGAGCTGAGCAAAAAGGCAAAGCTCTTGATTTACTAGTCCATCTACCCTCATCTTTGGTCACGAGCTGTGGGTAGTGACCAAAATTACCAGATCGCAGATACAGGTGATGGAAGTGGGTTTCTTCTGAAGGGTGTCTGGGCTCTCCCTTACAGGCAAAGGAGGTAACGTTTCTCGTTCGTGCTTGTAAACAGACCTTTGCCCCTCCTCTCCGCTCAACAAATGATGGACTGCAGCGGCGGTCGAGTGAGCAGTAGACTGAAAAGAGTGAGCAAGCACCAAATAGCGAGATAAAAAGCAGTGAAATAAAAAACTAAATGTTGTTTTCTGACTTCCACTGTGATTTTGCTCTAAAGCACACATAAACTCACCCACACCATCCCAAAACTCTACAGAAATGTTCTAGAGGGAAATACAGCCAAAGTACACGCTTCCTCCTTCTTTTCACTTTGTGTGTCTGCGACAGGGAGAGAGGTGTGTGTGCTTTGCTCAGAGTTTCGCCTCTCAAACACAACTGCAGTCCCTCTAAGAGCAGAAGTGAGAAAAGCAGCTTTGTTTTTATATTTTTCCACCCACACATTTATTTTTATTGGCTGGAGGTACAAATATATTGCCAAAGGTCCACGCCCCCAAGAAATAAACTGGGTCTCTGCAGGTAAATACACCAACACACGCTGACAGAGGGTCAGAAGTGATGATTGAGAAGGATTATTATTGTTGAGCTTATTATTTTTTATGGCAAAACATTCCATACTTTGCCTTTAAAAATAAGATGAGGAGTTTGGTCATCTGGGAGGAGTTCAGAGCAGAGCTACTGCTCCTCCACATCAAGAGGAACCAGTTGAAGTGGTTTGGGCATCTGGTTAGGATGCCCCCTGGACGCCTCCCTGGTGAGATCTTTTCGGCATGTCCAACTGGGAGGAGGCCCCGGGGCAGATCCAGGACACGCTGGAGGGATTACATCTCTCAGCTGGCTTGGGAATGCCTCAGTGTCCCCCTGAAGGAGCTGCAGGAGGTGTTTGGGGAGAGAGAGGTCTGTTCTCCTCAGTTTAGGCTGCTTCCTCCAATGGATGGATGGAGTTCCCATGAAACGGCTAGTGGAGTGCAATTTTCTTTTGCATATGTACACATTTTCTGTAAATACTGGAATCTAAGGAGGCCTCCCCTCTCCTGAAAGGTTCAGTTTGCTCTGATTGGTCAACTCTACCAGTGGAGCAATGAATGACCCTTAACTGCTTCCTAGCCCAGTAAGTCCTCTGCATGGGCAGTGATTGGCAGATTTTGTGGTCACGTGGGAGGGACATAAAAATTCAAACACCTGTTTTGTTGGACACAGTGCAAGATGAGTCATCAATCATTTACTTTTACTCACACATAGCTGAGCCTGATGAAGTGACATATAGCTGACATGTAACACAACACAAATCATAAAACACACTTAAATTTAATTTCATCAAATAGCATTATAGCAGATCACATCAGTTGACACTGTCAAAGAAAAATATTCATTACCTGAAGTCTTTTCTATCATATTCAAACTGTATTCGGTTTGTATATATACGCTCAAATGCAGAATTTTACACACAAAATGTGGTTCAGATTGAGCTTTATTACATACAGTGAAAGAATAGTAATAGGTATAGTGACGAAGAGTCTGATGAAACAGGTAAGCAGAAGACTGGAGCAGGACTCACCAGGTAAGTAGAAGACTGAAGGGGCAGGAATTCAGAGCTCAAGAAAGAACAATCAAGCAAACTCACTGAGTGAAGGGCTGGCAGGTGGCCGGGTCGATCGGACTGGAGTCAGCACACAGGTAAGCAACCAAGACAAGAATACTAAACATACCAAACACAGATAAACATCAGAAACAACAGTATTGTCATGTAAATGTCATGCCTGATTAAGTTATAAACTGCAACCACTCCACAAGGCCACAAGTATCCAGTCATAAGAAATCTTACAGTTTCACAAAGACACACCTTTATTGTTTCCACAGACAAAAAGTTATGTGTATTTGCATGTTATTACTGTTTGAAATAAAGCAGCTGCAGACAAACATAATTATACAATCAGTTTTTGGCACAACACATGGATCAGGCAGGTCAGGAACAAAACATGCAGGTCATGACAGAGATACAGGCATATGTTATGAGAAATAAAGATGAATAGCAAAATGTCTTTTTCCACATAATCACAGTACACCTGAAACTCTAGGAGATGCAATATAACACACAGCACCTCTACTGACGTTCATTTGCACAGAAGTGATTAATGTTGTGATTAATGCCCAGGATCTGTTCTTATTAGATTCTTCTCCCTCACCAAAAGAAACTTGTTCCAAGGATCTCATTAATCTTTAAAGGGTTTAAGAAAAGCACAGCTTGTTGGAGTTCAAATAATTGAGCTGGAAAAAAGAGAAAAGAGAAGCTTTCCTTGTACAGTCACTGAAAATTACTTCACGGCTGAATTACTTTAAACACATTTGTTTTTTGCTCATTAATACAATTACTTACATATGGCAGGTTTAGGATGTATTGTAATATCTTGAGCACACAACCTATTTTTAAACATGTTTTTCTGATGCAAGTGTGTGGGTGAACTCGGGGGAATGTCAACAGAGCATAATAAAAACTAAAACTGTCAGAGGCACAAATATTTTAAATCTATTGTCGCTTTTTTAATAAAAAGTTGTCGAGAGTTTTGCAGATGACACCATAAAATAAAATACGTGTTCGGCTAAATGTCAGCGTCTCGTGTCTGGCACCTCATAAAGCAATTAACTGATATGCATTTAAACTGCCTGTTAATTAGTTTCCTAGAATAACCATGGTGTTTATTATTGATCTGAAAACACTCATCTAACAAGAAGCCACTTATGCCTCCTCTATCACGGCAAATAAAAATGACAGAGCACATATGACATGCTTTATCGTGGATGCTACTGTACTATCATTGTCCTTTCTACTTTGTGTCGTATACGTCTAGAAGTTAGACGCTGATAATAGGTGCTGATTGACAGTCCTGATGATGAAATGCAAATGGTTTACTGCAGTTCATCAAAGTGCCAAATCCATAGGCCAGACAAATACCATTTCCTTTTCATGGCCAGTGCGGTTTCCTCCACACAACTGCCCCACCCCACCCCACCACCACCACCACCACCACCACC
>JAPQRN010000003.1:11133894-11163106 GCA_037367275.1 Coranthus polyacanthus
AGTAGCTATTTGACCGATACTGAAAACAGGTCATTGAGTGTAATTAAAACACTGGTTATATTCATTGTGTGAACCACGGGAAGGGGGGGGGGGCTTGGCTCCTCTTAGTAAGACATGAGCTCCCCTGAAAATAAGATTTATCTGGGGGGGTTCAGAAACAGAACAGAAATTAAAAGAATCAAAGAGAAGATCTCATTTAATTTCATTTTCAATTCAAAATGTACAATCAAAATGGAATTTTTCCTTTTTCTGGTCAGAAACTGCAGATACAACATTTATAAAGGACTTAAATTTCCTTCTGACTTTTGCGAAAACAGAAAATATCTTTTATTGAACATGTTGTCCTTCAGCAATAAAGTGCACTATTATCGCTGCTTGTGGAAACAGCATCTCTCGGTGTCTCTTTGCCGCTCTCTGCACCTCTATGGCAGCTACTTTTCATATGTAATAGAAGTAATAATGAATACAAAATAAAGCTTCATAAGTGTTGTATCTGTCATTTTAAAAGTGAGCTCCCCCAAAAGGTGGGTGTGATATATTTTGCACATATTTTAAATGACCAGTAACTATTACACCACTGGACATTTCCCCCAGATTCCAGAGAAACCTACGACCCATCTTGGCATACCTAATGTATATTTTGAAATGTGCATTATGTGCAACTATACATGCACAAATGTTTGGCACGTCCTTCCTATATTCCTGCATTACCCTGATGCCAATTTTATGATTATTTTTTTCTGTTTTTGAAGGGAAACACATTCAGTCTATTACAACGAACTAGATTCATTCACAGGACTGTGTCACAGTGTTATTAAGTGATGTCATTTTGCACCTTACTGTTATGTTAATAATACAGGCAGCCGCACACAACCTGTGTCCTCCAAGCTGTCATCATGTGCTGAGTAATATATGGGGCGTCCGTGGTGACAGGTACAGGTTATAAGAAGCGATGAGATGCTTTAGAGGCCACCGTTAAATGATGCCTCTTTATAACATGTCCAATGACAGGTCAATGACAAAGTCCCAGGAGATCTACAAGTGTAAACACTGGACAGCGTGACTCCACTTCTATGCTGTAAAAGGATATAACACATTGAATTTTTGCCTGTCGGGTTTCTGTCTGCCTGTTTGTTAATCAGGCTTTGTGTTAGTTACCTTGACAACACATTCTCTCCTCTCACTTCACATCAAACTCTCCCACAGTGGTTCAGGGGGTGTGTTGTTGCAAGCAGAGTGGAGGTTATATACTTTAAAATGATTAAAATTCTTTTTTTTTCTCGCACTCATTGTGATTTACTTTCTGTTTTTTGGTGTCTGTTAGTGTACTATGTGGTTAGGGGGCTGTTATTTTCACAATGAGGAAAGGGCATGTCTTGAAAATAGACATGTCATGTGGAGCAGTGCCCAGTCAGTTGCACTGTAGACGGCCCGGCCCCAAGGGTACGGAGCAGATGAGCCAGGCAAAAGAAAAAAAAAGAGGGTAACTATCTTTGGACAGGCATCCCAGGCTGCTCCCTGGGCCAAGCTGGATTCATCGGAGAGAAGAAAGAGAACGCAAGAGATGGACAGAGGACTGAAAATGAGTTCATATAGTTTTGATGGTGTTGGCAAACAAATGTAATCTACTGCATTCACATTTTAACAGCTCTGGACAGTTAGTGAGCCATACATGATAGTTAACACTAAAACAAAAAACCAAAAAAACATAAACTAAAACTAGTCAATTGTGTAAAATAAAAATAAAACTACTTATGCAGTCATGAAATGAAAACAAAACAAAATAATAAAACTAAAATGACATCGGAGTCCAAGCTAAGCTACATAAAGATAAAAACTAACAAATATTTGGAAACAACTTCGTACTGACGTGCCCATTTTAGACAAGATGAATCCGTTTAAAATGCAGTACTTGTAAGCACTGTTTTAGGGTACGTTAAAATGCCAGTGGAGATGGAATTCATTCAGAACTTTTCATTTTGGGGGGGTTGATAGTATTTCAGCTATAAGCTATGCTGAGACATGTTATGTTCAATCTTTATATTTAGTAACAAGGCAAGTTGTGTGGCCTTTATCTAGTGAAATAAAGACTGAAGATGCTGCCTTTGAGACAATTCAGAAACATTTCCAACCTCCTAGTTTGTCAAAAAAGTTGGAAAAGATGGAACTATTCTCGAAATTGGAGTTCTAATGAGGGAAACCCAGACCAATTTCATGCTTTCGTGCAACACACTCAGGTCTGATTTGTTTAGCAAAAAAATGTAATGTGAAACAGAAAGAAACAAAGGCAGCTGTGATCAAATGAGTACAAGCATATAAAGTCGATGTAGCTACCGTGAAGTCAACCACTGATTTGTTAACTGCCATTTTGAAGCCTTGACTTTAGCATTTTGGCATCACCGTTTTTTTGGAGCCAAGAAAGAGTGAGGGGTGAAACTTGCCAAGCTAACTCTACCACCAACTTACTGAAAACACACACTGCTCTGCTAACAGTTACGTTATCACCAAGTAATTTCAGCTGCTTCATAAATGTTAACACACATAGTTGTGTTTGATAAAGAGTAATGTAATAGTGAGTAATGTATAAAGACAGTAATTAGTGCTACCTGGCCTAATTAGCATGCTAGCAAACAGACCTTATAATCCAATACCGAATTAATGCTAACATTAGCTAATGTAGCTAAGGTATGCTAACAGGGCAGGTATTGCATTTAAGTACTGGTAAACTTCATGAAACATTTGCAAGACAGATCTCCTGAGGATCTTTGTTAGTGTAATTTCTCAACCGCAACACAACAAGCTGTCAGGAAAAAATGTTTTATTCAATGAACAGGAGTTTATTTTAAAAAGTTGCACTCATCAGGCAGTGAGCTGTCAATCAAAGCCCGCATGGTAGACATGGATAGCACCCACCTGTCACTCACAGCAGCCATGCTCTTAATTATGCATATCTTTAAGCCCTAATATCATTTAAATGGGTGAGTTATATAAATTCACCCACTGTACAGTTGTCATGTACCAGGCTGTAAACATGTTTATGTCGACTGTAAAGTTGGGCATTGTAACATGGGGTTTTGGGGATGGCTACTTGAGGCTGGTTATTAATGCCAACCTCAAGTGGCCATTGGGGGAACTACAGCTATTGGCACCTCCATATTGGCTTCATTTCGGAGCCCCAGAAATGAGTTTAAAGAGAAAGAGAAAAACAGGCATAATGTGAGTGAAGGCACATCAAGATGAGAAGCAAAGGGCACCTGAGGTGAGGACAGGAAGGGCTCCAGAGAGGGGAGGGAGAAATCAACCAAGTGTATCACTTTAATGAAGTATCATGACTCTCTCAATGTTCATCTGTCCTTCTCCTGACTCTCCCTTGATGCAACGGTATCATCCCGACAGGGAATGTGTCACTGTGACTGCCGACTGCTCTGCCTGTCATGGTCAAAATTCTGAACTAATTTGGAAACATGACCCGGGGTCTAGAGTCTGTGAAATGGGACTATAGGGGGGCAGGTAATGTAATTCTCAAGAGTTTCCCCTGAAATTAAACAGCACCTTGATGTTATTAATGTGCATGTGATACAATCAGTATTCTCTCTCTATTGCTTGGAGCCCACATTGTGTTTGTATCTCGGGGGTTAAAGTGGGCTGGAACGATCTGGACCTATGTTACGACACTTTCGATTAATAAGTGAATAAATCTGATTAGCATTTTCATACATAGCAATGTCAACTAAAGTCTCTCCACACTCAGCTGTACAGTCACTACAGTTCCGTCATTGCCCCACAAAATACCCAGCCTCCCACTTGTTTTCAAAGTGGGTGTCAAAATGTTTACAGCTTCGATGAGAGGATGAAGCAGAGCTGCACTTGTGGTCACAAAAATAGAAAAAAAAAACATTTAGAGTGGAATAGCAATTAGTAAAACTCCTCTCCAGGTTGGATGTCAGCATGTAACAGTGCTATTAAGTTGACGTGGCAGTCTGCAGTGCATCTCTCTCTAGTCTGTCTGTCTGTCTCTACCCTAACTGGGCAGTGAAGCTCTTGGCCTGTCCGCCACTTCCAGGACTTTGTTCTGTGACTTTGTGTGTACTTTAAAAAAGAATGAAACACAACTATTTATTACGTTTGATAAACACCAAACTTGCATTTTCCAGCAGCGATGCAGTCTCTATAGTTACAAGAGGGAAAGCAATGGTGTGACGATGATTAAATATTCCATTTAAAATGCTGATTAGCTGGACATACTGAGAAATATCAACACATCTCTCACTAAATAATAACCATCAAGTATTCAATCACTTTATATTTAAAAGTGTAGCTAGTTTGAATGGGCCAATATGCAGCGGATCAAATTAATAACAGTCTTGTTCTCTATCATTTACATGTCATTTACATTTACATCATCCGTCAGTACAAGCACAGACTCGTTTGATCCACATCCAGCCTCACCCAGTACTAACACGAGCCTAGTACTGCAGCTTCTGGTCAGGTAGGAGCGTATCTTAGCAGAATTTTTTGCTTAGGGAGGTCAGTGCCGGCTCGCATCACAGTACAAATCAATTCAGGAGTTATTCTGAGGCAGTCATTTTCCCCCACTACATCACTACACTTGATCATAAGGTTCCACCACCAGTAAAAATCCCACTTTAACCCCTTTTAGATCAGATCTGCTTCTTTACTGCAACCCCTGACATTCTTCAGTAATATTCAAAAAATGAATATTACGTTATGTTTTTTTCTTTTTCATTATGCGTGCGATAACTTCTTTTTCTATGCTTAAAATGTCCGTTCATGTGCACAGAACTGAGACACAATTGTAATGAATTTATGAAGATAACAAAAATATAGCTATAAAAATACATTTTAAAAAAAATACCAAAAGACAAATACAAAAAGAATCAAAAGGGATTAGAATAATTTAAATGTTATTAATCTTGCACATCTTCTTTTTTTTTTTTTCACATAGCTGCTATTCTCCCAGTCACTCTTCTATTATATCTTTAACAAGCAGCAACAGGCAGATGAATTTCTAATAAGCACTGCCTCTATAATTACAGCAGTTGAGGCCGGTTCTCTTTCCATCATCTCACTCTCACTATAGGTTGGGAGCGTGTCTCTGTGTGTGCAGTTCAGCCGTGTGTGACGGTGTGAGGCCATGATTGGATGCTCTTAAGGAAGTGAAGCGTTACGGGGACACGAGAGAGAGAGAGAGAGAGAGAGAGAGAGAGAGAGAGAGAGAATTAGAAAAAAAAAAAACTGAACAAGGATGAGCAAGAGAAACATGCAAAGTGAGGAGAGGGAGAAACTAGAAAGGGAGAGCCACTTTAAATCAAGCACCTTTTAATCAGTGCTCTCACAATAGGGGACATAAAGATAACAAGGTAGTGAGAGGCTCCTGTTGGCTCTGCTCACAGATTTATGGCTAGCTGTAGAGAGTCTGCTCAACCAAGTTTAAACCACGGCGCCAATCTCCCAGTGATAGGGATTACACCGACTTGGCCATCTCCAGACACGTTATGAATTATTCTGGGATTTAGACTTCCAACCGGCTGTACGTGCAGGTGGCTGTGTGCTCCTTTTCTTCATGAATAACTTAGGTTTAATGCTATTGGTCTCCTATTTCATACTGAAAATATGTTCTTCTTTAAACTATGTGTTTACTGTGGCAGCCATGATGGCAATGGGCCTTTCGTCTTAACAAACTGTTATGTTTATCTCGCCCTATCAACGCTGGGTCTAAATCTAACCAAAACAATCGTCACATTGTCTTGACTGAGTTTCGGAATGCAGAATGATGTCCATGCAGATTTGACACTATCTGGATGTTTTCGCATTCATCTGCTGAAGGGAGGAAAAGCTTCTGTCTTCACATAAAACTTTTTAGGTGAGAGAGTTTAAGGCATGTACTTATGATAAGCAGGATTTGTTGGCACTTTTATACATGGAATGTGGGAACTTGAAGCCATCACTCTTCAAGACTTAAAATGGACTTGAAGGAGAGCAGGAAGCATGTGGTGTCCAACAGTTAAATGTTTCAATTTAACAATATTTGCCTGGTTGCATCCAGAGATGCTGGATTTTTCAGTGTAGGAGGAGGAGATTCAAGGGAGGAGGTCATTTTAACTGCTTTTGAATAGGTCATTGAATGTTTTGGTGGCAAAAAAACTGTATCAGAAACAAATTATTTTTCAATGCAGACTGTTTTTATTATGTCTTGTAACTTTACTGGAAGGGATCTTTAATGTTATTTGTGGGATTGTGTGGCATTTCCCCTGATCCTGAGGTGCTAAGCCATCATCGCTCTTAAGCACAGGAACAAACAACCTCTGATTGTTCAGGTGGGAAGACTTATTGTGTCCTAACTTCTCAAGTCATACTGTGCTTTAAAAAATGGTTTAATCTGTTTTCCAACCATCTCAAGAGAGCAGTGAAGTTGCTGCATTCAGGAGTGTCTTTTGAAGCAGAATACCAATAGTCCAAAAGTTTTACTATTCTCTCTTGGAATGCAATGAACATTGATTGTAATGCAATACCTATTGTGAGGCAATTCAAGCAGTCTGTGAGTCTGGATGCAGTTATGCATGAAGCAGACTCTTCACAAAATGAGCGATCATTGAACAGGTCGGTATCTGACAGGATGAGGACCTGTTCATGATGTTCTAGTGAAACAATAGCCATGAGAAGCAACTGAGTCAAAGAAATGTTTGAATGATAAGGTCAACTCATCAGGGACCTGGCATTAATGTTAGTGTTCTTAAATCCAGTAGGATTAAGGATGACAAGAACCCTAAGTTCAATCAGATGCGTCCACCGTCATTGAATCATAATCTGTTCATGCAGTTTTGTCGTATGTGAGCAGTTATGGCCAAAATAGTGCTTTATGAGGTCACAACAACCAAACCAACCAAAATATAATCAGTTCATCCTTGAATCCAAGTGAAGTCCCCTCAAGTTGTTCCTGAGACATTACGCTCATAATAGACAGACATGAGGTCACAGTGGTCTTGACCTTTGACCTTTGGCCACTAAAATCTCTTCAGTTCATCTTTGCAGCCAAGTGAACATTGGTGCCAAATTTTGTAACATCCTGTCGAGCCATTCCTGAAATATTGCATTTTAAACATACCGTGGACAGAAATAACATCACTAAAATACTTGGGCCTGAGGATGTTCGTCTCTGATATTGTTCGGCAGCGAACGACAAAATGTTCAGTCTTAAGTGGATACATTTCGGACTGGATGTTTTGACAAACTGCTTTGCAAAATGCAACTTTGCCCATATGCTTTTCCAACCACAGTTTTGGAGAATGAGAAGTGGAGCACCAAATAACAAAACAGGCACTGGTATGTGATCTGCAATGTTTACTACAACATGCACACTTGCGCAAATGACTCGAAATTTCAGCTATTAGGTTAAGGTGAACAATTTTCTAGGTTGGAAGATGTTTGCTCTGTACCAGGGCGGATCACCTTACTTAACGGTTGGATGGATCTTCAAGTGGTACGTCCTCCCCTCCTTCTCCCCTGGCTTGTTGATATGTTATCCGTTCCTTTCTGCCAGTTATTTTCAAGCATTATTTTACACTGCTCAACCGTTTTGCTCATGTTTATTCATTTAAATATTACTTTGAAATTACTGCCTTGTGATAAGAATTTGCACCTTCTGTCAACCTTGGAAATGTGTCTGCTCTTTAATTCTCGTGTAAAAACGATCAGAGAGTATCCTTGTCCCTCTATATTTTAACATAAGTATAGCATTAACTCTGCATGTGTGCTATGCAGCTTTGTGACTATATAAAAAAAAATAAAAATAAAACACAGTTGTTTGTGAAATCTTTTTCCATTATTATTTTCCACAGACTTTTTGTTGTTGAGAAATGAGGCCTTCCTGTGGTGTTTGAACTCTTGACTATCTCTTCTTTGTATTTTTATCTTTATTTTCTCCCAGCGTTTTGTTGGATGCAGATTTTTGTCATTCTAATAACATCTCTCTCTGCCTCCTATTCACACACACACACAGACACAGACACACTGAGCCTCCCTCTCCTCCTCTATCAGCCCTCTTCTAGGTGGTCGGCTCCACTGCAGACAAACATATCCATGCCTTTGGGCAAAGCAGCAGGCACAACATTTCCTCTGCAATAATTTCTCATTGTGTCCGAGCAAGCACTTTTGTCTCTTCCAAATAGAGCACATGGCCTTTAAGCAACTAACACGGACATAATGATGGCTTGGAGGGGGGGGGTAGGGCTTGGGAGGGGTGGCATGGGGTGACGGCTGTTGGAGGACTGCTCTAGTCCTGCAGCTCCAGTTTGTGATGACTGTTTGCTAGCCATCGGGGTACTGCTGTGCTCTGGATGCTGTGTCCTGTGGTGGCACATCTTACATGGAGAGGGCTCCGGTTTCCTACTGTATACCACCATTTGGAGTCGATGACTGACAGCACGATGCGTGTTTCTTGACATTTCTAACTTCCCAGAGGGCAAATATGTGTGCGTACGTGTGCATGTTTGTGTGCATCTGATCACTATCTTGCACCTACTGCTTTTCCATCTTTTACCACTTCTCCTTCTCCCCAGACAGCTATGTTTTTTACAAAAGTACCACTCATTTGGGATTCTCAAATGGGTTTTATGTGTTTCACAAGTGGTCTCCGTCCGCCAAATAGGAACAATGGGAGGTAGCAGAGTGCTTGGCAGCATTTACCACCTTTGCAAGGTTGAGTTTTATCGATCAAAAGGTTCAAAGGCTTAGATTTAACTGTTTATTTCTTATTGTGTGTCCATGCATGACTTTGTAGTTGTCTGAGGAGTGGATTTCAGTTTGCCTGTGATAAAAGAAAAAAGGAAATAGTAGATAAAAACAGAGGAGCCAGACACACGGAGGGTGATGTAATGAAGTGATAATTATTTTACAGTCCACGGTTAGCGAACTCTTTCTGACTTTGATAGATGCGTCTGGCTGAATAAAATGACATTTCAACACTGTGGCAGGGACTCGACTTAAAATGTCAGACTGCCCGCTGCCCCCTCCTCTGCCCTCTCTTTCCACTTTTTTGCTACACTGTCTCTTATGTGACTGTGTGCATGTATGTGTGTACATATCTGTGGGTCTGCAGACTCTTGTGTCCTGTCTCCAAGGTAACATCAAAGTAGAAATCGAGGTTCCTCCATCCAGTATTTTTTTTTCCCTCTTTTGGTATCTTTTGGTCTTTTTTCCTGCATTTTTAATCCTTCTGACAGCCTGTCAGAGCATGTGCTTGATTTATCTTTTCTACACACTGTATACCATCAGTTGCGGTGATGTCACTGTCTATCCAACGTAGCATGAAAAGAAACCATTACATGCAAGTTTTTTCATTTGATTCAAAGTGTTGCTGAAGATTGCTTTTGCTCTGTTAGCTGTTCAGGTTAATAAAGAGCAAATTATTCAATTATATTTGTCCAGTTTGCAAAGCAAACTGAAAACAATTTGTGCTCTCTGACAGACATTAATTTTTACCTGCTTTGTTCTGGCACTGATTTAAAAACTTGTTTACAGTTGTCATCCATCAGATTTTCTTGAATTATTCATATTTACTTGCAGTTTTTGTACTGAGTATAATTAACTTGAGGTATTGTGAGCACGAAAAGGTGATCACCTCAACAATGCATTGCAACGTCATGATATGAAGCTAATTTTACTTCTGACTAACTGAAGCACACCAACCGGAAAAGTTATTCCTATCAGTGGAACAATATGTAACATATGTGAAGACATTTACATGTATTAATTGCTTTTTCCTTTCCAATGTGTGAATGGATCACCTTAAAGAGTGAGCACCGTCTCAGACTTTCAGGGTTGCCTACATTCATGATGGCAGTCTGCACACTTATTTCTATACAAAGGATTATGTTTATGGTCACTGCCTCTTTTCTGTCCCTCTCACAGAGTGTATAAACGTTTTTGAACTGCCTTAAAATCTTATTAACAGAGGAATGATTTATAGATGGACCACCAGAACACTTATTAGAGGGTGAAGATAAAACGAATGAGACCGGAACAAAGGGCAAGGTCTGCAGCTGTAAGCCAGTGTAGAAATATCTTTTAATAAAGTGTAATACCGCTGTCGGCCACTGGGTGCTGGCTCAAAAAGTCCTGGCTCCAGTAGACCTCCACTGAACTCTCTAAAAATACTAAGTCAGGAGTTCACTTTTGAGGCACAGTACCTGTTGCTGGCTTAGCTACAGTTGCAAAAAGCACATTGCAAAAAGTGCCAAAGTGCTAATAAATTAACAGAATTAAAAACAGAAACAATAGGCAAAACAAATATAATTTAAGTGATAAAAAAAACCAAACACATTTAGCTATTAAAGAGTTAATCATTACATCAACCTGCGGAAATAAAAAATGTACTCTAACACTCTCATGTAAATGCATTAGCATACATGAATGCTGCATTCTGTAACTATGATCCGAAAAAGAAAACAGATGTCAAGTGGCTGCTGCTGTCTGCTGTGCACTTTGCAGTACCTCTGCAGGAATAGCAGCAAGGAGACAGTAATAACAATACTACACTAGAAAATAAGTTCAGCAAAAGAAGCTCTTTAATTGTGGATTTGGAGCTGAAAATCAAATCATTTTTGGATTGTCATTTCTTTCATGATTCTGGTTCTGAAAACGTGGTCATGAAGCACTCGATTGTCCTTTTATTTATCATTATTCTACACCGAAGACAATTCTAAATGCGACATGTAGAATTTTGGAAAGTTTGTTTTCAGCATGGACTAATATGAAATCAAATCACTGAAAACCCAAATTAGTCACCAATAAGGCACAAATTTCACCCACTGTCACAAAGAAGTGTTAAAGTGGTGACGATGGTAATCACTACAGCATGGAGGGGGTTAGATGCAGAAATTCACAAGTCAGTATCTTGTGTGGGGAATATGGAGGCCATTGGAGGACTGGGGTGTTTTCTGCTTCATGAAACAGTCTGCAGACCCTAGCCATGTGTGACATGACGGCGGCGGACAAACAGCGCCACAATGGGTGCGAAGATCTCACCCCTGTATTTTGCAGCATTCAATTTGCCATCAGTGAAATGCAGCCTTGTTCTGTGGCCATGACATTGACCGTGGTGCCAAACTCCTGGAAACGCCATCTCAGTGGGCTGAAATGGTTGAAATGGTGGGTTGAAAAATGAACGTTCAGTGCCTCAGCTCCGGCTCTGACTGACATGCCCACATTCAACATGCCAATGGCATGTTCCCTGTTCACTTGTGACATTTGTCCATTTGACAAATGTGAACGTTTTGGGATGTCCTTTTATTGTTCCCCTTGTAAGGAGTGTCTGAGTCACGGTACGGCTGAGAGCCAATTTGAGCAATGAATACAAGAACTTGCAAGATTTTCCATCAACACAAAACAATTCAAAGCCCTTTGTGAGAAGCTTATTTTTTTTCCAAACATTAAATAAGTTGTGTTTATAATTTTATTCAGTGTAATTAGTAAGAATCCACCGTGAATCAGACTTCACTAATAGAAAAATACCAGGTTTCCCCTAGTTCACAACCTGATCACCAGTATTTCTTGTCTTTCTATACAATCACCATATGATATCCTATCTGTGGCCATACAATTCTAGATTTAAAAGATGTAGGTCCTTTTTTTTTTGGAATGTTTTTTTCATTTATGAAGTTATCAACATGGACTTTCTGTGATACATGTTTTTTTTAAAATACCGAGTCATAAACTTTCTTAAACTGATGATGTGTGTACTTTTTGTGTACTTTTTGTGAAGCGTCTGGAAGTATTCGGCACCGACAGATCATTCTATTTAGAGGAATGCAGCACACAGTATTTTCACAGTAGAATATTTTCAGGCACATTGTCTGGCCCTGCAGCTCCTGACATTTTGTGAACTGTTGTGTTGCGCTTTAAAGTTTGTGCCATTTGTGTCACAAATGGTGGCTGCAGGGAGGAGGCTAAGCATCTTTGCAGACCTAGATAGATGGGAAGAGAGAGACGGGGGAAAAAATAGGATTGTGGCAAGTCTGAATTGGTAGCTGTATGTGCATGCAAGTTGGCATTTTTGGGCATGTCTGCATTACTGTCTGTTATACCTACAGAATGAATGTATCAGTGCATTTCAGACAATTTATTCAAATATTTTCTAAAGAAAATACCAGGTGTTGCAGTCAACAGCATCATTATCTGTTTTGTTTCTGTTCCCATACTCTGATGATTGCTTTTCAAATTTTCTTCTTCAGTTCTTTCAGTCCCTCGTGAACAGCTGAACATTATCATTTACTTTTTTTTTTTCCACAAGTGACAGTTGCAAAGCAGCCTTCTCATTCTTGTCTAATAACACTGAATCTGTCTATCTGTATGTTTCTCCCCTCTCCTTATATGCCACCTACACTCCTTTTTTCTTGTGTCATAAACAGGAAAGCCCTACAAGGCATTGTGTGACACAGATCCAAGCTGACAGCTTGAAATAACAGTTAACAGTTCTTCTGCCTGGTTCCCTCTGACAAATGCGCAGAGCTGTAATGTTAAATGGAGTGTACCACAGACCAAGGAGAAGCACAGGTGCTCTCTGACACCACGCCAACTTCACCTCAATGCCCCCATCTTACAACCATCAATATTACAACTTGCCAGGCCTCCGCTTTACACTCTGTCACATTCCACCATGATAATTTTCATCTGATGGCACCTGCCACCATATTTCCAATCATGACATGTCACTTTCTCCTCATGTTTCCTTTTAAACTAGAAGGGCACTCACAGAGCACAGACCAACGCCAGTGGCCCACTAGTATTCTTCTTCCACAATGTTATTAAATCACAAACAAACCGCAGATTATGAGCCATTTAACTTATCCAATGGTCAACAGTTACCCTACTAACAGACAGAAAGCAGCTTGTGACTTTAACCCTACAAAGCCTTCCAGCTAACGGGACTCATGCAGGAACATTTCCACATTCTAACTCCTTTTTTTTAATACCATGTGCTCATACGAGCATGCAACGTCAGATTCAGAAAACACTCATAACTCCAGAAAACTGTGTAAATGACCCCATCAATCTGATGAATGCCAGCTGTGCCACCAGCTGTGTCAATTAGAATATTAACAAATTATGAAGTATATAGGGCTTTCACACTCAAAATTGCCTCAGAAGTACATAATTCAGTGAATAATTACATCTAACTACACACGATTCCCACAACAGGTCTGGACCACTCATAAATTGTGTTCATACCTGAAAGAAAATTCAAAATATGAAAAAAATGTTTAAAGTTCTCCTAAATCACTTCCATGTGGCTTTATGGCCAATGTTTTTTTGACTATCTGCATGCATACACATCTTGTGTGTTGCACCTTGCTTTGCTGTATAAGTGCATTAGTTGCAGGGTTGACAGCAAATTTGATAGTGAGGGACAGCACTTTCATTTAATTCCAGTTCAATTCAGTTTTATTTATATAGCACCAAATCACAATAAAAATCATCTCAAGGCACTTCACATATTAAGGTCAAAACCTTACAGTATTATGGAGAAAGCACCTGACAACAACAGGATGGAAAAACTTATTTTATCTGAAGAAACCTCCTACAGACCCATGCTCAGGGTGGACGGCCCTCTGTCACTCACTGACCCACTTTAATCAAGATTACTTGCACACGTCAAAATCAATCACTTCACATGCTAAATGGCGTAGTCATCCTTCAACGCCATTGCTTAAAATGCTGGCTAATAAAGCTTAGCAAGTGGGCGTCTGGCTCAAATGTAAATCAAACACTTAGACCCTGTCAAGTTTGCATCCAATGTTTCCTCATACCTAAACAACAAAATAGGTTGCTTGCCAATGACTCTCAAAATGACACATGTGTGTGTTTCCAAATTTCCTCATTTAGTGGTCTAAGGAACTACACAAAATGGCAGATGCATGCAGCAGGAAAAATGACACAAAATACCACAGAAAACAAAATACAACATAACTGCTGCATTTAAATTGTGGCAATGCCACAGCTAAAGGTTCAATATAGAAGATTTGCTAATGCTCGTGCGCTTATGTGGAGTTTGTGCTGATAGCTGGTTATTTGTTGATGTTAGCTGACTCCATTTCTAAATAAATGGTAGCTAGTGTTGTATACTGGTGCCAATGTAGAGGAGCAGAAGACAGGCACTGAATAACTCAGGAGCTAGCATAAGGATTTTCACAGAAAAGCCAAAGTCCTTTATGTCAGAAAAAAAAATCAGTTAACTAACGTCAACAAACGACCAGCTCCAACACAAACTCATGTAAGCGAACAAACGCACCAAATCTTACATACAGCAGTGAACCTTCAAGGTTTGGTTTAGGCACAGATACAACTTGGTAAGAAAGACTGTGGTTAGAACAAAAAATAACAATTGTTAAAAGTAGAAACATATTCGGTTTGAAACGCCCTCAACAACCTCCTCCCATTAAGGAGAATATGAGGTTGGTCTGTTAACCTGCATAATGCCAAAATCTGTTTTTTCTGCTAAATGGCATAGTTATTCTTCAACACCAGTACTTAAAAAATGCAGCCTAATAAGCTTAAAAAGCTGTCAAGGTTCTATCCGAATGTAACACAAGTCTTACCAGAATTTGCCGAATGCGTGTTTCCATCGACTGTTATGAGAATATTAACAGTTCGGGTCCTTGGGGATAATTAGCTTGTTTATCTTGTGCCTTTTACTGCGAAGTAGCTTAAGTTTTGTAACTTCTATTTGAATTCCTTTCAACTGAAGAAGAAAAGAAACAACTATAATCATTACATCGTTCTACACCTTTTAAAATGGTCTCTTCATCAAACAAATCATTTCTGTGTATTTCTTGAATGAAAATTTGTTTTGGGTAAAACTAATACCAAACCCCTCCAACCTTTTGTGTCACATCCGCCACACATTTGTTAAAAACTCATTAATACATGACCTGTGTGTACATACTTCTCATCAAGAGAGCCATTGTGGTGGAACCCACCTTTCTGATTGCTTCTCCTTCTTGCTGGGCACATTTCTTTCATTTTCTCCAAAGCCCTCCTCTATTCAGCCTTTTGTTTCAAAGCAGCCACTTTAATTACTTTAGCCTGCGATGTGAGCTTTGCATGAAGGCTTTTGCTCAAGCCTGGCACTGGGGAATGTCGGGAGAGATGATTTGTATTAATGATGGGTGGCAATGAAGGAGAGATGACGAAAGGAAGGAAAATGATATGAGACAGAAGGAGAGGAGGAGCTGTCAGGAGAAATGTGGCTGATGAGTTCCAGATCATGGCTGAAATGAAGCTCGTCCAACCTTTTACCTTTCAGCCCATTACCAATTGTTCATATGTCTATCAGAATCATTTTTGCATGCTTGAACCAGATTTTTTAAACTGGGGTGTTATGTTTTGAACATTTACATGATGTTAACCATGTATAGCCTATGTGCAAAAGAAGTTGACACTGTGCCACCGTGACATCACTCACTGCTTCTTAAATTACCATTTGGAAGTCTTGAGTTTGTGTTTTTTTGCTATCTCTGGCTTTGTATATCTGTTTTTTTTTGGAAGGGCAAAGATGCAAGGGGTGATGGGTGAAACTCGCCAAATCTAACACTAACTTAGAAACAGTAAAATGGTCAAATTCATGAGACATCACGTATAACCAAGAACCATTTACGTCAGGATTATGGTGACCAACAAGATCAACTCAGACTTTGAAAAAAACAAAAAACCCAGATCTAGTCTGCCTAATCCAAAGAAGAAAAACCATAGCTACAGTATTAATGTGAAATCGAAGCAGCAGGGATCCAATACAGAGAGACACGTTGATATGAGGTTGTTCTCAGAGTGGTACCATGTTCGTGGTTGGCGATGCATACCGGCTGTTCTGCTAGCTGCTAGCTAGCCAATATTGGGAAAGGCTAGCGGGACCACGCATCTCTGAATTTGTCAGAGGAAATGGCATTGTCTTGATAAATCAAAAACAGATTTGTAGTTTAAACAATTACATCTCACTTGAAAAAAATCTTAAACCTAAACTACATGCCACGACCCAACAACAGGAGTAGACAATTCTAACTTTTTGCTAGCTTGCAGCTTGGTAACAATAGCATGCTACTGGCACCCATATCACGATGTAATGACGTAACATAAGGAAAAGCAAAGTGGTTCTTAGATGGTCTGCAAGTTGAACCAAATCGTACCTCGCCCACTTACACTTACACTACTTACACTTTAAGTTACTTCAACATTGGCTTCAATTTCATTGCTGTTCATTAGTGTTAACCAAATATAGTAAAATAATGATAATCTTCATGCTTTAGCAAATATTTGATGCACAAAATATGTATGTTTTCTGTTTGACCTAGGATGTCAAGGCTTTGCAGGCTTTCATTCTGCTGCAGACATCTCTGATCTCATCTGTGAGGCACCTGATCGATTGGTCCTGATGCAAATCCAGAGCATGTTAACAGACAAGAGGTGAACTCACTTGTAGTCTAAGGCCTTCAGATGGTAGAGGCCCTCTGTGGAGCCTCGTCCAGCGGGAGCTAAGTGTTGATCAATGCAGCAAGGGAGACTGGTCTGAGGGAGGGGAGTAAAAACAGAGGAGAGAAAGGCCATGGCCATCGCTCTTCCATGACGCTGAGGATCTGGATCCGCTGGGCTCCCAGGCTAAATTAAAACAACCGGCATCCCATTGATTCCAGCACTGACAGGGACCATACATCACCCCACAGCCAGGGAGAGAGGGGAAGAGACTAAGGAGAGAAAGAAGGGGGAGGGAAATAATAGAGAAGCAAAGAACACATTCAGGAAAGAAAATGATAACCAAAATGATAGGAGGAGAAAAGAAATAAGAGGGGGGTAAAAAGAGAGAAGCTATTAGAGAAGAGACATGTACTGAAAAGAAAGAAAGCAAGGTCATTGGTGGAAAGAGCAGAGGGAAGAAGGAGGGGAAGAAGATGAGATGGCAAACCAGACGTAAGCAATCGTCCACTGACAAGTCAATTTATTTCTTATGCATGGATTACCAAGAAGCAGAATGAACTTTTTGGGTAGAGAATTGGAGGCTGAGAAATAAAGGCAGGACAGTAATGGTAACTTTTTAGTAAATACAAAGCTCTGAAGATAGACAGAGCAAGTTGGAGGAGATGGGATGAGAAAAGCAAAATATAATTGGGTGTTTGAGTTAATTTAAGTCCCCTCAATCTCTCTATTACAGATGGGAAAAGAAATATATTAGAGACCTTTTTTTTCCTTATGCCTCGGACGTTAATGACCTCTTATCTTCCACCAATATCTTAAAAACCATCAATCTATCTTACTATTTCAATTTCAAACTCACCCATCATTCAGACTCCATAAGAAGAGGTATTTCACTTATTGACTTGAAAATGACAGGGTGATTTGCCTATTGTTCTTCATCATTGAGCTCTATGATTGGGTATCAGCATCCAAATGAGGTCTCACCGAAAGAATGGGAGCTTGATGTGTGAGGTGAGCCTCGCTGCGACTGTGATAATATTGGTAAGATCTCAAAAGAGCCACTAGAGAAGAAAACAGATGTGTGGGATAGTCGAGTGAGAAATGTTGCAATTAATCTGTCATCACCGGTTAACCTGAGAATAATAGCAAAAATGTTAAACCTACCCCCTGTTCCTTACCTCTTTGTGCTGTTGCAAATTTTATTTCATGGTCATATTACTTGTTTCCATCAGGGTATTTTAATGCACGTTTTGAAGTGTCGCATTAAAAGAGGTTGATGAAATCACTTGCTCGAGAAAGCACTCGCTTGAGCAGGTTTGAGCCTTTTTTGAAAAATTGCTAATGCACTTAATTTGTGAAGGAAATATCTTTTCTGAATAAATTCTAATGTAGCAAACATACAACTAACATAACTGATCTGCTTCTAGACACGAAGAAGGAGGAAAAGAAGAAGAAGCTACAGCGTCAACACATGGTAGTAGTAGCAACAGGTACGTGTATCGTTTCTTTCTTCTTCTTCAAAGATTTCGGCGGCTGGTAAAAACCTAGGCTGTGTTCGAAATGGCCGACTACATACTACTG
The DNA here is from genome assembly GCA_037367275.1 of Coranthus polyacanthus. Classification (NCBI taxonomy): domain Eukaryota; kingdom Metazoa; phylum Chordata; class Actinopteri; order Kurtiformes; family Apogonidae; genus Coranthus; species Coranthus polyacanthus. The sequence goes on from JAPQRN010000003.1 coordinate 11,151,958, forward strand.
TCATACTGACTTTTGACCAAAAGTAGTCTGTAGTATATGACAAATCAGAAACTCTGTCTCAGAAAGTATATACTGCACCCGCTAAATTCCTCAGTATGCCGGTGTGATATACTGCCTCCCACAATGCATTACGCTCATCCTCTCCTCCTTCTTTTGGTTAATGGCGGGTCACAATTAGTGCATTACCACCACCTGCTATGCTGGAGTTTGGGCCAGAGTTCACTGTTTACACACATTAAATATCGATATACAGCTGAGGAAATGTAGGCAAAAAAAAAAACGCCCATGTGCTGCAGGGGTGATGAGCGACTACGGTACGATTTGCTGTGATATATTTTCACACAAATGATTATTTGCAGCGAAAAATAGCACGTCCTTGGAGTTTGAAACGTTCAAACAAGCCAATAAGCAGCCAACGCTAGGTGGGGGCTGACAATTGATATGAACAATCTCATTTGTATTACTCTTGTATTACCTCTACTTCTTCTACTCCGTTAAAGCCATGCGTGACATAGCCAGTACTGCCAGCTTCTGACGACACTATGCAACCTAGTTTCCTCGCTCTAAAGCAGACGATGGAAACGTGACTAAATTGCTTCAAATTCGCTTAACCAGTATTCCATAGATTAAGAGCCATATTCAAGGTGGCACAGCAGAACGACCTTAAATACGCAGCTTTATCTCTGTTGATGACCTGGTAGATCCTGCCGTATGTTGTTACATTCTCTGAGAAAAGCAATCAGAACAAAAACATAACGGTATAAATGCTGAAACACACAAACAGGCAAATGCACACACAGCAATGCCCCTGAAAGCATTTGCCCTGCAGAGAGAGCAGACAGAGAGGGATTTCAAAGTCTCCTTCTGCTAAAGGTTAATGCTGGTTATTTTCAGAGCTTTATTACCTTCTCCCACAGAGTAGTTGCAGTAGTTTGCCTCGCCTTACTCTCCCTGTTCGCCAGCAGGGTTAACAACTTGAATTTCAAAAAGTTTGTGTCAGGAAAAACTCATCAACTTATAACTAAAGAAATTGTCCCTTATTTTTATTATGTATATATAAAAAAAAACACATTTGGAAGATGCCTTACGGTAGAAAGTGGTTCGATTCTCATCTGGACCATTTGCTGCGTGGCGTTCATCATGCTCTCTTTTTCTACATTTGTCGTCTCTCTCCACTGACGCCGTTAAATAAATTCCTGAAACACCGTATATTATACAATATGTGTAGGACATTGTATTACTTTCACTAATAGAACTTAATGCCATGCCAAAGGTTTCACAGTTTGTGTAACTGTGCAGCACTTTGATAATAGCGGCACATCCCTCAAAGTAGAGTCTGCAGACTGAACACACATACAAGTCTTTTAATCAGATTCAATCAGCCGAAACGGAGCCAAGCGGCCATTTACAAAACCCAGTGCCGATTCTCCCATTACCACATAAAACTTTTAATTTTGTAATTTACGACTTCAAAATGGGCAAGATGAAATAATTATATTATTGTGATAAAGGCAAAACTCCAGATGGCTGAAAGAGATTTTACTCCGTGTGTGGGTGTGTGCAATAGCTTATCCATATTTGATACATCTTTTTTGTTAACCCATGTGTACTCTGGTTCAGTGTGTTATGTTACATCAGAAAAGGTGCAAGAGCAGAATGACACTGTGGCAATTTGAAAGTGTTAGAACACGTAATGCTTCAAAGTGCACGCGTAAAGCGTCCAGGTAACTGTTTTTCCATACTGCCCATAAAGCAGTTGCATCATAGCATGACTGTACTGCAACTGTGTGTTTTAAAAAGAACTTCACTGAATATAATTAATGCTGGTGGGGGTCTCTCAATCGAAGCAATAAAAAAAGATTCAGTCACAATGTGCATGGTTTGTTTTCGCCGCTATTGCTGATGAAAATCTTGTAAAACCATGTTTACAGATGAGGCAATGCATTTAAGTTTTATTATATTTACTGACTTATTTACATTAGTAATTCTATTTTAATCAAATGATAAATGGGATACGGTGCTGTTGACAGACGACCCGATGAAATGGGCCGTTGCGTTGAATAAAATGACACATTTCTCTGAATTTGAACACTGTTGGAAACATTCGATATAAACTAAGCACACAAGTTAACAAAATATATAACTTTCCTAGTTGCTTATAGATATCTCATAGCTTTAAGTGCGTGTGTGCCATTTTATCCTCATTACATAAACCTGAGCAATTTAAATATCTCAAAACACACCTGCATACAGACGTGTTCCATGTTAATATCATGATGATGATGACGACGACGATGATGATACTAGTGTGGATGTAAACTTACATCGGAAGTCAACTGATCAGTCTGATGAAACGCAGAAAAACATTTGTCAACTCTTTGGATACATCCATTTGTTTTCTCAGCATGACTTGTTTTAACCAATGAAGTTTCTGGCTGAACTTCAGAATACATTTTTGCACAGAATGAGAACGTATCCGTCTTCTTTTTAGCCACATGTCGCATAATGTGTTCTTGCAACACTCCACAAATTCCCCTCCTCCATCTTTCACTCAGCGCTTTTCTTTCCTCTCCTGCTCTGTACTGTTTCACCTTTCTCATTTTCAAAACTCTGTGCTCTTATCTCTGATGCTTAGTCATGGATATGCTCGGCTCATGTTTCCTTTCCCATCCATCTTCCTCTGTATGTCTGTCTTCGCGCATTCACTCATGTTTTCATCACAGAGATCTCCAACTGTATATATACTGTATTTTTGTCTGCCTTCCATATTTCTTACTTTTGATATTTTTGGGGTGGATTCACTGGCTTATTTCTATCTTTCTTCTTTATCTCTATAATTTTCTCTTTTCTGCCTTTTGATATTTCTCATCCTTTGAAATCCTACTGAACCTTGTGGTTATGGTTGCATAAAGGCTTCACAAATTTGCATTTCTATGTGTGCCTGCGCTATAAAATTAATTCAATACTGATGTGTTCATCAGTCATTTGCAAAGATATTTTTGAAGATTGACAAAACAAAGAAGGAATTCCAAGGTCACTTCTGCTTCACACTTTTAAAATATGCATTTGTATAGTTGGGTTGTTCATCTGTTTCTTTTTTCTACATGTTCTCGCTTTCTGATCATTCATTTTTTTTATGCTGAGATCTGTATTGACTGTAAGGGAGGCTGAAACTAAAGACAGCAACATAGATTTACAGTGGTCAATAAGGGTAGGTGCCAAATTAAGGGAAAACCCAATATAAAGTGTCATAAACGTGGTAAGATTAAAAAAAAAGTTCAGAATCTTCAAAGACTGGTTCAAACCCTCAAAGATCCCATTATTATTTCAAATGTTGCTGAACGGAAAACTTTGTTCAAACTTTCCCAACTTCATTCTTTAAAAAAATGGTACATAATTTGGTGTTTTGATGAGCATTTTTATTTTTTTAAAATATATTTCCTAGGTGTTCAAGTTGGTCAGGTCTGGAAACAGCAATGATTTTTTCTATTTTGGTCAACGTTTTGTATATGAAACGTTGAATACTATATTCAGCACAAATTTAATCTGCCAAATATTGCAAGGCAAGATAGATTCAACAAATGAGTGCATTGTTCACCAAGTTTGTCAGGCATGCAAACATAAACCCCAGTGAATGAGTAAAACTTGCCATTGAGACTCCAACTTTAAAAAAAAAGAAGAAAGTTTTATGTATTAGTCAATCGTGTTAATGGTGAAATACATCAGGCATAATGGAAGAACAAAATACCAAAAACATGTATCCATCAGCACAATTTATGCAGGGCCAGTACCACAGAGGTGAGAGCGTCTTCGCCAAGCAGCTTAGTGGCAGTAATGACTCTTTATCTGTGGATGTTTCCTGATTTTAATCAGTTTTCTGTAGATGTAGTATCCCTGCTGTAGTTCTTCCAGTGCAGTGTAACAGCTACAATGTACAGGAAATTAGACCAAGATGACTGTGAAGTGGATTCAACATTAAAATAATAACTTGGAATGAAATGTCATGAGTGAAATCTATGTTTCCAGAGTAAAATGTCCGTATGAAGACCTGACCACTTAAAAAAAAAAAAAAAAGACATTCGGCCATGACTGTGCTGAACTAGCTTAACATATTCTGATTCACACATTTGTTTTGCCAGACTCTGAGGCAAACTGGAGAAATGTTGCATGTACAGAAATGTTGTCTTATTCCACAGTAATATTTTTCTAATTCATCCACAGATTCGTGGAGAAAGTATTCTACCACCAGAATTGTGTGGCTCTCCCACCCACCTTTACACTCCCACCCACAACCCTCCAATGATCCAGTCATGTTGGGGGCGCTGATTATAACAGTTCCTCTGACTAACCCTGTGTCAAACGTTTACGGACATTTAGGATCATCATTCCAACTATCTCATTCAACATAATGGAGGATCTCCTCTACCGTGTTGTCACACTTCCCTTCAAAACTTTACCAGTTTTACGTACCTGCCAATTTCTGGATTCAGCTTTCGGACATCTGGATATCTGGACATCTTTCACACTGGTGACACAAATCATACTGGTGACTACCAAACTTGGTTTACTGGCCAAAAGTAGGCTGTGATATTCGACAGCATGCCTGTGACTGCCAGTTGTGCCAATTATACAAACCTGAAAACAGAAAATTGGCATCCCAGCAAATTCTGGTTAGTCAGCCATTTGAAATGCTCTTGATGAATTTAATGCGTCCTTTCAGTCAAAACTTTGAGAAAAGCAACTGCAGAAGTCATATGTCAGATCTTGGTGACAGACATTTTTGACCCGATGAGGCCTCCTGATTCCATCCTGTCAGACAGTGGACCTCAGTTTGTCTCTTCAGTCTCAACCAGTCCTCCACAAATTGACATCTGCACCACAGCAAACGACTTGCTGGATAGCCTATGCACTGCACTCTGGAAAAGGCCATACCCGCAACATTTCAGCCTCACCCGGTCTCGATCGTGAGTCAGTTATCTCATGATTCAAGAAAAGTCTGTCAATGGTGCACTTCCCAAAGATTCCACTCATCTCAATATTCCTTCAAAAAGATTCATGTAATCCGAACCTGGCCCAATGTCTTTTATAGATCTCAAATTGTCAAAAACTTGTGCAGAATTCATTGTTGCCTTTTGTGACTTTAGAGACACCTTATGTGAGTTCATTATGAAGTTCATCACAGGAAGCAATGCAGGTAGGAGCTTGACACCTATTTGACTTTAATCTTAGACCTTGCTCTTTGTTTTGTGAATACAAGAAAGCCATCTCAGCCAAAGCTGCAATGTATATTCATGAATTCCAATTTACTTTCCAATATATATATATATATATATATTTAAGCATATCTGCAGGAAGTTATGAGTATCCACTGTAGAGTTGTCAGACTGGAATGGCGCAACCCCTGCGAGCTAATTCAAGCAGTTAACTTAAACTGCACTGTTACATACTCGCCTAACATGCCTCACTCTCCACGCATCTACCAAGCACTCCCTGCCAATATGGTGGTCTGTCTAAGATGCAAAAGTTTCTCATCTCTGCCTCTGACATGTAAGTGCCGGTGGAGCTTTGCATCGCTGCCCACTCTTCAGCCCCTCCACAGCCCAGCTTCCACCTGTAGGCTCCGGGGCTGAAAACAAAATTAGTCATCACGCCCCCATTTCTTTATGTAAACATATCTGCAGGTAGAGCTGCACTCGGGGCCTAGACTCCATACTCTAACTTTATTGCTGCTGTAATAACAAGTTTAAAACGTTAGAGTTATCTGACTGAACTGTTTTGTTTTATTCATCATAACTGAACACCCACTACCACTGAAAGGACAGAGGCATGAAGCCTGCATAGAGTCATCTCCTAAAAGCTGTTGCTACTCTGAATCACTGCAATTGTGTTTGTGATGCAATTTCGATGTAATAAATGCTAAAAAAAAAATGTGTACGGCAGAAACATTTTAGCAAAGACAAGATTTCTGTGTGCATGTATTCACCTACAAACTGCTGAATGTGGTTTGGTAGTGTACCTTTTCCTTAGAGTATCACCAGTGGCACTTCTAGACCAATTTTACTGCAGGGGCAGGCCTGTTGTTTTGTCAGTGGGGCACATTCAAATCAGGACAAAGATACACATTTAGTTCTACAGAAGGTACTTTAGTATTTCCATTCTTTGCAGCTTTATATTACACTACATCTCAGGAAACAAATGTACTCTGTACTTCTTCGCCAGTGAAATATCCTCAAATGTGTTGATTTTGAAGGTTTGTGATAAAATGATGGAGCAACTGTTTCATTGTGGGTTGAGTGTAAAATGTTAAGCTAAAAAAAAAAATCTTTCAAAATCCACTGCACTGTGAGAAAGTTTTTCTGAGTTCATGAAAAGTTCACTTTTTAGAGATACGTGGTTCTCACGGGACAGCGATGCTACAAACATATGATGATCTTATAGAAGAGGATGTATTGCTGTACGTTACTTGGCCCCTGTTGGACAATCCCTGACAACTGACATGAAATAGCCCGTACCAAGTGGATATCACAGTCGAGAAGACAGAAAGGACTAAGATGAATTTGTTTGCTGCGTCCGTGTGATTGTTACTGTATTGCTTAAAAATGCCATTTTAGGTTAAATCCAGCTATTGTAAGTTCAGGCTTAAACCTTAAACACTCGTAGCATTTTCTGGTTTGATGGAAATGGAAACGTGCCATTGGTCATCACAGTGAAAGCTATTCCGAGGCACTTGGATGGCGCTCCAGGGTGAAACAACAGCACATACCCCAGTCCACCCGCACCCCTACTCCCCCACCTGTCCCTGTTCTCTCTGAGAGACAGACAATATGGTAATAAGGGGGATGAATGGTGAGTCTCTGGGAAGACTTTCCTTTGAGTGTGTATCTATGTGTGCAGGGCATGTGTGTGTGTGTTTCCAGCTGCTCTCTTGGCCACTGTGGCCATTACTGAGCAGTACCAGGCAGCAGAGCATGACACACACCAGCTGGATCTGCACACACCTCCACTGAGAGAGAGGGACTGTGCCAATGAGACAAGGAGAAGGAGAGAAAGTGGGAACGGAAGGAAAGGGGAGCAAGAGACAATGAGGGACAGAGGTGCCAGAACCAAGGAGACACAGGAGAGGAGAGACACATCCTCAAGGTAAGATGAAACACTTTACACTGTGCAAATGACACCGACAAAGTCACCAGCACCAAAAGCACCCTACTTTGTCTTCTCAACACACACTACGCAGAGAACACACACATACCAAACACATGATTGCGCTCACAAATATATTATCCTGACCTAAATGTCAGATTGGATGTATACGTACTTGTGTGATGAATTTTGTGTGTGTCGGTTTGTGAGTGTGTGTAGGTGGACGGCTTCCACAGAGTAAAAAATCTCCATGCGTCATATTGTCATGGTGACCATGAGAGCCATAAATACAACTCAGAACTATGGCATTAGGCAGTGTCCAGCGGTGTGTATGTATGTGCACATGCACTGCATCTCCTAGACATATTGAGACTGCCAACTATGTCTGCAAGGCATTTTCTCTCACCCTTTATCCTTTCTTCTCCTTCTTTTTTTTCTTTGCATCCCAGTCTCAAATAGCTGTTCACAGGCACCTTCGCTGTTGATGAAGAAAAACATTATGCATGGATGGATAGGAGATGGGGTGTGGTGTAGGGTGGGGTGGGGATGGTAAAAAGATTATTCATATGCCAGAAGATAAATGTATTTTCTCTACTTTCCTCATTCCCAGCCCTCACTCACAGCACCTCTTCCATCTCTCCTTCTTCCCTCATTTCTTATTCCTCAGTCCAGCCACATTATTCCCGCTCCCTCTCCTTCTTGGCGCTGTCTGGCCGGCTGACACGAAACGATAGAACATTCTGTCATGGTGTTTGGAACACACCGGACATCACTTTTCTGCTGTGGGACAACAATGGCTGGCGTGAAGCGGAGGGTACACAGGCAAAGCGAGACGTTCTACTTCATTCTCTTTCTACCTCGATTTAAATCCCACTATAGCCGAAGTGGAGTCTCCTCTTTTTTGGCTGGAAGTCAATTAGTGGCTCACTTTGTCTCACTTATTGAAACGCATCAATTGCATTTGATACTATTTGACACTTGAAAAAAAAAAAGAAAAAATGCCCCTTAGAAAACCTACTATCGATTAATTTTGCAGAAAGCAAAGGCAGTCAGTCACATTATTTTTCTGTCCCACTGTGATATATTATTGATCAGAAACTAAAATATCTCTGATTGATCTTGTATGCTTCCCTAATATTAGCTGTTTTACAATTTGGCCCCAAGAAATATTATCACATTGTTGTTCCCCATTGTTAGCACAAAACTTACAAAATCAATTAAACTGAAGTGGGTGAATGGTGCAGTTTGAAATCTTATCTGATGCCTGGATAAATTGCGACATTTAGTTTAAACCGTGTGATGTATAAAGGGATGAAGGTCATTTAAATCTAAGTAGCCAACATATATACATAAATACATACATTAGGGTTGTCAGTTGACTTAAAAAAGATGATCCAATGATTGTGATTATTCACTTTATTACGCTTCTTTCCTTGCCGTTGAAATTTAAATGCTATGTTTCGTCTCTATTGTTTCTCTGTAAAGTTAAATCCTTAAATCATAACAGCTATCACAAATGACCTTTTTTGCAATTCCCCAGCATACAATGTGTAGGCATACAGCGATCAGCATGTCTTTCCATCTGCCTGTCATCATTTAGTTTCTAGAGCATAACTGGAAAACCACTCAATATTTCTTCACCAAACTTGCTACACTTTCAAACTTATAAATATAAATGTCCTGATCACGCTGATGGAGAACAGGCTCTTGTAGTAGGTGGCGGCTATTTTGACAGACATTTTGGTAGACTGTGTTATAGAGGAGAAATACTAGAGAAGCAAAATACATGGAAGCTGGTTTGTGATTGTGAAGAGCTCTGTGCATTAGCATCTCTGCTAGACACACAAGTTGAGGGTTTTTTTCTCTATGCAGTTTTCATTATGGACCAATCTGTAAATGTGGAGTAAAGCTTGAAACACTGGAATCAGGTCCGTAGCTCAGACAGCTCAGATGCAAAGCAAGGGCAAATTGCACACAGGTGCAAAACATTATGGGCCTTTTTTGCACCGGCATATCATTAGAGCATAATATTTTGTGGGTAGGTCCTTAAAATGGAGCAGATTGCGAGTGTAAATGTGGTGCAATTTATGACACTATTAGCGGGCACAATCCATTCTTTGTGGATTTGGCCCTAAGTGATATGTAGAGGTCCCTGGTTGCTCGGTCCCAAGTTCTTCATTGCTTCTCTTCTGCTCCTCCACAACTGCGCAGCACTAGCTACTGTTAGCTTACTGTTGCACTGAGGTTACATGTGGTCGGCTAATGTCAAAAAATAACCATCTCCCAGTACAACGCGGATTCCAACACAAACTTCCCAGAAGCAAGCGAGCATGTGTGAATCCATTCGTTTTCTTTTTTCTCTCTCTATCGCTCTGTATTTGTCAAACCCAGCTGAAAAAATCTTATGAGACAGTAGCTGACATGTTCTGTCTCTTGCTGGCCAGGGAGCATGCAGTGCATAACTTTTATTTAACTAAAAACAGCTGCCTCTGCCGCTTGACTCCACTCTCTCCATGTTGCCATATTTAATTTATTTTCTCATCTCCTCCTCACCTATTTACCTGTTTCAAAAAGTACCAGCTAGTGGTAGCTGATGCGAGTGCCATCTGTGTCAGTCAGGAGTGGCCTATTTAGGGCAGCTAATTCATCATGGCCTGAGAGCTTACATACGGTACATATAATTACCCCCCAACGCAAACAAGACCCTCTCAGTGCTCGTGATTTATGGTCGTGTCAAGGGAGAGGAGACGTGGAAGCGAGGAGGAGATAGGCAGGAGGAGGAGGAGGAGGATGAGAGAAGAACGGAGAGAGGGATGGAGGTGAGCCTCTGAGTGCTGTAGGTGGAAATAAAGAAGAGGATTTTCAGAGAGAACAGGTGAAAGCTCAATGGGCACAGAAAAATCTGAGGCATCGTGGCTCAACAAATCTTCAGGTTATATGATAATAACGCTAGATCTGCATGCTAAAGTCAAGGATTTTTTTGTTGGTGTTTTTTAATTTCTCTCTCAACCTATTTGCAAAGAATCGTCAAGGCTCTCACAGTGCCCATTTTAGAGTCATATCCACTTTGACTCTTGCCATTGCTGGCAAGAAGATGGAGCTGCACCCATTGTTTTCCCAGATCCCCCTTGTGGTGCTTGTTTTTAAATTGTCCCAGTCGTATTGTACTGCTGAAGGCCGATGAGATGGGTATACAACTGACAGAGGGGGAAAAAAAATAGATGAAAAGAAAAGAGATGGAGGAGAGGAGAGTAACAATGAAAGATTTATGATGGGCACTGAGAGCAGGCGGTGGTTTTATCAGCCTATTATCAACCAAATCGCCCCCACTGAGATGTATCCACTCTGTTCTGCACTCTCTGCTCTGTATCCCCGCTCACACTATTTCCAGATCAATGTTTGCCCTAACCAGCATCACCATACCTAACCTTACCTCTTAGCATTCAATCTTTTACCTCTCCTGTAGTATTTACTCACCCCTCACCTTTCCCCCTTCTTCCTTCTCGTCTCTTTGACTTTGCGTCTCTTGCTCAGTCAAGCCTCTTGCCTCTCTTTGACTCTTATTCTTGTCTCTCTGCTTTATTGCTCTCACTTCCTCCCTCTTTCCCTCCTTCTGTCCCTCCCTCCCTCCTAGCTGCTGGAGAATTTTCTGTCTACTTTGCTTACGCCGTCTGTTTTCCCCCCACAGCCTGCCTGTATATCTGCCTTCTCTCCGTAACCCAGGGCTCTTAATCAATGGCAGTTCACCCTACCTCACTCTCTTGCCACGTCCTGCTCTGCTCCAGCCTCTTAAGCCACCGTTGCCACCCCACCGCCTCCCACCTTTTGAGAAAAGCAAGGCACCTAAGGGTGAACAGGTTAATGTTCTGGCAGTTTGAGATACGCTTGTGACATTTCAATCCGGCATCTGTTTTTATCGCAGCTGATTTAAGAAGTGTGGGGGTATGTGAGGGGGTAATGGAGGCATGAAAGGACGGATGGAGAGGAGGGGGGGGAGGGGGTGGAGTTG
>JAPQRN010000003.1:11163112-11189131 GCA_037367275.1 Coranthus polyacanthus
GGGTGGGGTGGGGGAGCTACCTAGAGACTGTGGACAGCAGGGTTGTGGACCTGCATTTGCAGATCAGTTAATAGATGGAAGCATATGGTCATGTCGCCCCCAAGTGGCAGGCAGCAGAACTCTGGAACAACTGCTGCAGTGCAACAGACAGAACGGTAGCATGTATTCTTGAGGTACTACAACACAGTAAAGCGCAAATGCTAGCAAGTTGAAAAAAGACGTTATCATCAGTCTTCTTGTTCTGATGATGACCTTTGAAAGAAATAATAATCTGCAGAGTTGAGGAGGATGTTGGATGAAGTGAAATGATTATGGAAGAAATGAAGTGGAGGATGTCATATGAGAGAAATAACAAGGGGCAGAGTGAGAGGCTAGACGAGGACGAATGCAGAGAGGTAGAAACACAGCTGAGGCAGAGTTAGAGAGTTAGTAATATACACTGGAGAATAACACAGAGACCTTAGATTTTGGGAGAGTAAAGCAGCTGGAGAATCTGATAAAGGAACTGAAACAGAACTCCAGAGGTTTGTCCAAGTGAAAAGAAATGGATGAAGGCAAAAAACAGAGAGGGGGAGAGAGGACAGCCAGACTTCCAATGAGCTGAAATGAGGGAGAGACGGAGAGGGAGGCAGGGAGGAAGGGAGGAAGGAAGAAAAGAGGCAGCAAATAAGAGAGAGGAAGCAGATATGACAGAATAAGTAAGTGAATTAGGAGAGAACGGGCTGTAGATGAGCTGCGGGGTGTTGGAGGGAGGGATGATGGTCGAGTGAAGTGGTGGTGGTGAGGTGGGTGGGGGAGTCGGATGGTGGGATTGCTACATCACGCCGCCAGCCGGCACTTTCTCCAGAGTTTTATTTGATATGAATTCAATAAGCAGCGGCCGATCTCCGTGCCCCGGGTGTAATTACCAGCAGAACAGCGGGGGCATTGTGAGCTTCGCCACCGCCTAAACGCTCCCCTGCTCCCTTCCAGGTCAGCACTGATCTTGTCTGAGAATGTCAATTATCGTCTTAAACACCGTCTGAGGAGCAAGGGAAGGGATGGGAGGGTGTTCAGGTTGAGAACGATGAAAAATGGCAAGTTAGGGGGGAAATATTTGCCCAACGTCGCAGCTTAAGAAAAGGAGGAGGAAGAATAGGAAAGATAAGGCTACAGGCTAGAATACTAATGGGTTCTTCTTCGGTGTTTAATATGAGATAGAAGCCAAGAGAGCAAAGTAAATTGTGCTATATTCTCAGAGCCGCTTCACATGTGTCTCATTATCTTGGACCTGCGTATACATGGCACCACAAAACTGAGTTGAGGCATAAGAGGAAGGGCCAGCCTATGTTGTCTAGATATCATGAAATATGAATCCAAGCATATGTTTTGAGTACCTATCTACAAGTCCTCTCTTAAGGAACTCATCTGAGGTAATGTACCTGACCTAAAGAATTAATGGGAATTGAAGGTGCCACCTTAGAAGTGATGCTACAGTAACAAAGTTCTTGAATGAGTTCTTCAGATTTGGTATTTACATAGCCAACATCATTCTAATAATAAGGTGACACCATCTGCGGGTACTGGAGATTCCAATGTCCGGCACCAATCACGACGAACAGTCATATTGCCAAGATCTGCAAGGCTTTGGAAGATACTACCGAATGGGACTTTAGTACCAGTGCTTCAGCAGTTCAAAATTCTGTTTAGGATCCAAAAAGTCAGTATCTTTGACAGGCAAATCCTTGATTTCTTTACTATTGGCTATGTTGGCTTTGGTTGAACTTCACAGCCAGTATCCGAAGAAACAGTACAGCAGCTAATAATTTTTGTCACCACAAATATGGCTTGAGTGTTGTATTAGGACACATAAATAAAACATCTGAACCTATCCTTGTTGTCTAATGTTCACAACGCATGACCGGCATCCCCTTAGGGCTGACAAATCTTCAATGAAAATTACAAGGTTTTTAAAGTCGCTTATGTTTAGTGTTTACTTGTGTGAATGTGCAATGAAAAATATTTAGATTTTGTTTATTTATGGTGGGGCCCCCAGGGAAATTTTGCCTCAGGTACCAACACATTGTAGAATCGGCACTGCACCAGAGGGTAATCTGCAATCTGAAAGGCACTGTTTTTTGAAGATATTTATGTTCTCTTACCCATCTTTCGCCCTCCATTCTCACTTCTAATAAAGTCTTTTAGGTTTCATTGTTTTCCCCTTCATCCTTTTTGTTATATATTTACACTTCTTTCCAATCATTTCTTCAAGTCAATTCACCTTCATTCCATGCATCAGCGTTTACAACTTTACATCCATTTAGAAAGCACTTTTACTCAGCAATACTCCTTGATTTGTTTTGCATACTGTTTGTGTTCAAACTGAATACCCTGAGTGTAGGTTACTGATCCATGTTCTGATAATTCTTCTTAATATATGCACTGATAATATATGCGTATACAGGATATTGCTTTGCTTTGTACATGGCCAGTTGCCAGACAGGTTTTTCATAATGAAAACGTGATCGATAACCACATCTAATGAATGTTCTTTCATTGCAGTGGTGCGATGAGATTTTCAAGTAGCATTCTCCTTATACAGAAAATAGAAAAAAAAAAACATGTCCATTACAGATTAGGTGTGATCCTGGTGTAATGTATGTATATACATCCCCATCACCAGGACCAAGCACCGCAGCTTGGGGGACAGAGCTTTCGCCTCTGCTGCCCCGACCCTCTGGAACTCCCTCCTCCTGAACATCCGCAAATCAGACTCAAACCCATCTTTTCAAGAAAGCCTTCAATAATTGACCCCTCTTGTCTCATCCAAACTGCCATAACCTTTTGCTTGTTTTTGTCTCATTTTCTCGTTTCTGTACTTGTTATGTAAAGTGTCTTTGAGTATCTAGAAAAAAACGCTATATAAATCTTACCTATTATTATTATTCTTATTCTTATTACATACATACATCTAAGCATCCATCACCAAAGACGTCCATTCACCCATCAGCCCAGCCTTACAGCTACTCATTCATCCACCTCTGTTTCCTTCCCTCACCCCCCTATGCACCCTCCCCTCCTTCTCCCCTCTGGTGGGTGCCAGTGGGAGTGGTCTGCCCTTGATCTGCTCTCAGAACAAACAGCCTGGTAAACATCATGAAACATTTAGAGGAGGCAGAGCAGCCTTCTCTCTAATTCACGCTGGCATCCCAGAGATGCACAAAAACAGCTGCTCCCAAAGCTCACCCGTGCAGAGGGGTTTCAGTCCGGGTACGCATGCATGTACTGAATGTTTGTACATATCTGCCAATGTGCATGTGCTTGCATTAAAAAAAAAAAAAGTTTTTTTATTTGATAAGTAGGTTACATTTGACAAGTATCTAGGACTAAGTCAGGGGTCTTTCAGAAAATCCCACTCTGCACTGTGGAATGAAAAAGCGTATTGGGGTAGATTACCACATTTGGCATGTGCCTTGTACGGAGGGAGGGAGAACAAATGAAGGGATTAGAACATCACAACTCACTCAGCTGGAGGTCTGAGTCAATGCCTTGTACAGAACAAAACCCTCCACTGCTTCCTTCTAACTCTGGCACCGGAGACTGTGTTGTGCTCAACATTTATAGTTATTTGTAAAAGTGTATTGCCTCAGTGGTTGGGTAAATGGAGCAAAGCTGCTTCGAGATCTCACCTGCATGTAAACATCTTAACTCAGAGTATCTCCCTTAAGCCCACAGAACTTTGCGTCTTGTCAAAGTGTGATGTCCCATTAAACAGTTTCTCGCCTTGTGTTGTACACTATAATTTGAAAATTGTTGTCGTCAGTACAAAAAAATCTGATTTTGTTGTCGTTTCTCTTTTGAATCAATAAGTTGATTACCTGTAAAGTTTTCTGTGGCCAAGTTTGTATCGTGGCCTGAGTACAGTTTCCCTGCTCTTTCCTGTCGTTTCACTGTGAAATATCCATTAAAATCAATGAATAATGAATTAAGGCATGCAGCCTCTTACTCCCTTTAATAAAATGTAGCAAGCGGAACAGCTTATTCAGTAATGTCACGCATAATTAGCTGCGCTGCCTAGACCACCTTCATGCAGTAATCTTTCGAGACCTAACCTGCATTCTGTTTTTTTTTTTCCTTCTCCCATCCTCTGCTCATCTCGCTCCTATCACAGATCTTTGTACTCGTCTGTCTCCGTTTCAGTCTTCCCTCCTGTTTAGTTTGTTTGGATTTTGTGCCGAGATCATACACCAAGAAAATCCCTTCAAGTGTGTGGCTCAAAGGACATGCACATTCATGCACATGCACGCAGCCCTCAGATGAAAACAACAAACAACCGTGAGTGGGTGAGCACTTGCAATGATAATAGGCCCCCTGTGTAGTGCAGACTCCCATGTGGTGTGGCAAATTATTTACTCAGTAAATTTGTTGGAGTGTACTGTACATGCGAGAGCACGTATGCTATATCAAGGCTGTGAAATCTGTGAGACAAAAACATTTGAAAATGCCTCAATATGCTAGAGTATGCATTAAAGACTGCCTTCCATTGTGCATCAGTAGACCGTTGCAGTACTGCTGTGTGGGCTCCAGTGTAAGCCACAGCCAGGCAGCTACTTACACTACGATCAATGCTACCAGGCCCTGTTAGGGGGGAATCGATCAGCTTAGGACTTGATGTGGAACAGTCTCTTTCTCTCTATATCTCTCGTTCTCTGACTTTCTCTATTTGCTCTCCCTCTGTTCTCTGTTTCACACCATCATTGATATCTGTCGATGATAGCAAAGGGGGTTGAGGGGGTCAACGTTAAACCCTCTGAGACTCTTAATGACTGGGACAATGTGAGAGAAGCAGAGTAGCGGTGAGTAACAGGTCTTTATGATGTGACCTGAATGAATCTCCCTGAACAAGCACAAAAAAAGAGTTTGAATGAAGCTTCAATTCACCACCAGTGCTGCGAGTAGAAAATATCACCTGCCAACCTCCTCATTACAGAGGGTTGGGCTAAAGCTCGCTTCCCTGTGGTGGGGTCTAGCTAATCTAAACCAATCGCAAGGATCCCTGTTGCCTATGAAAGAAGGTGAGGGGGTTTGCGAGAGAAAGTATATGTAGGCTAATGAAAGGTAAAGTCTGCAGCTTCTTGTCTACGCTTGTTAAAATAAATGTAATCTGCATCCTCCGTTACAGCCAGAGGAAGTGTAGTAGCACGTTTACATTTTGAAAGTATGGAAGCAGTAGCATCTAGTATGACCATCCTATTTTTAGGATCTTTTTCGTACCCCAGGGCACAGATGTTTGAAGGGCTTCTAGCAAATTAGGTTTGTTGGTCTGGCTTTTTTCTTTTCTTTCATAAATCCCACATAACATATAGGGCATATAAGGAATTGTTCAGATTCATTATGGAGAATACAAAAGTAACCATTACAATACAACTTGGCTAGAAGTCTCAAAGTCAAAGTCTCAAAGTATCTGATATTAAATGAAAAATATAGAAGCCAGGGCTTTTCTGTATTTCTAAACTTATAAAACTTAATGCAAATTAATGTAAATTGTCCTCGCACACCTGCGTCTTCTTCTTTCCTATCTATCTCAGACTTCTGCTGGGTTTTCCGATTAGAAAATATGGTCACAACTTCATCAAAGCCTAAGCTCCTGACGAGCTCAGATTCAATAGCCAACAGTGACGCTGCACTGAGACACCGTTGCTTTGAGTTCATTTTGAATTCTTGCCATCGGAGTAATCTTTCTCAGGTTACAAAGACATTATGGAAAATAGATTGCAGAATGTGTTTCAAAAGCATTTGTAGCAGTTTTTGAGGAGATTCATCTTATTTGTGCTGTTCAAAGCATCTGAATTAGATCACTTCATGTGCTAAGTTCTGATTTCAATCAGTCGGGTACAGGATGCAGAATGTTTCAGCCTGTTCTGGAACAGTGATCAAATCCTTGGGGCCCACCATCAGTAGAATCCCACACTTATCTCTAATGTTTGTTTTGTCCATTTTGGGTTTTTTAGTTAAGGGGATAATAACTCTAGTCCACACTCAAACATAGTAGGTAACAGTACTGCACCTTAATCTTGGATGTCACAGATAGAAGGAGAAAACTAAGTCTGTTCTGAGCTACTGTAGAAACATGGTGGACTCCATGGAGGTGACCTGCTTCCTCTGTAGATATAAAGGGCTAATTGTAAGACAACGAAAAACAAATTGTTACGTACTGTCAGAAGATTATGCTATTACATCCTCCTAATTCCCCCTAAATCTTACGCACTCAATCTCTATAGACAGAGGCGGTCCTGGCTAGATTTGTGCCCTGGGCGAGACTTACCCCCAAACCCCGCCACCAACACAACAATATATTATATTATTTGTATTATTTTATTACATATAATCTTAAATTCAGTTTAATTTAGTTGTTTTTTTTTGTTTTTTTTAAGGGCGCTTGTGCGCCCTCATGTGCCCTCACATAGATTGCACCCTGGGCGGTCACCCACATTGCCCATAGCAAAAACCGGCCCTGTTTATAGACAAATAAAAGCTCAGAAATAAGATCATGTTTCACTGTATAGGCAGGAATAATCACAGCTTCAGATCAGTGGACTGCACACTGAGCTTCACTAGATTGCAGTAAAAATGCTTTTTGCCACACTGGGCAGTGTTTTTTGGAAGCTTGCTAAAGGTGGTTATCACAAATGCATGTTTTTTTTCCCCTTGAAATATGGCCATGTAACAAAGGCTAACTTGGAGGTACAACACTAACTCACTTAATCAGCTTAGTGGTTGACTTTGCCTAAGGCAGAGGCAGCGTGATATATCAGCTTCCCTCTTGTCGATGGTTGCAGATTTATTCAGATTTTTCAGTTACAAAATAAACATTGCAGCAAGTCTCTTGTTTTCATTTTGCTCTTTTTTCTTGGATGTGAAATGTAAGAGGAGGAAAGGACATAAAGCTCGCTCGTCAGTGCAACCTACTTTCAAATCTTGTCTGTTACGCCTAGACTCACACAGCAGTCTAACAGAAATGAAACAGAATTGAAAAAAGCATAGCGACACAGGATATGGCAACATAAAATTTGTTATCCTGACATCATTAAACAGCTAAATAAATGCTGCTGTGCACGTTTGAAGGTAGAGTTAAAGGTTCAGTGTGTAAGATTTAGAGGAATCTAATTGCAGAAAAGGAATCGTTTTCACCTTTTTAGCAGCTATCAGTTGCAGTCTGCTTCACAACTACATGCTGCTAAATATCACACACTGAACCTTTAACATTATGGCTTCACGAGAGTCAAATTTAGGATCCATCATTAAGGTAAAAACTTGGTGATACTGCAGTCACTTATACTTTGTATTGAGAGCCCTGATGACCACAGGCTAGATAGCCCAAAAAACAAGCTTATTCTAATAATTCCCCCAAATGTTACAAATTTTAGTGTGTGTTGCAGCCAAATAGCCATCGCTGTTGTAGATGTGGCTGCTGTGATAGCGAGCTTGGAAGGGACAGCACAGGGCCACCGTTTCAACCCTATGTTAATGAGCCAATGGTTTCATTAAACCCACTGCCATCAGCTGTCAAACATATCCTGAACTCCTGGTGTGCTTCATTTACCTCGCAGACAGTTCGATTAGCCTAAAAGCTTCCGATACAGGGCTGATTTAAAGCTCCACTGTCTTCTTTTTTGGGAAGTAGACCAGGGGGAAAACCGCTGATTGTTTCTAAATCTCTAACAACACTGTAGCAGAGCTATATGGTGAAATGCATGAATATTGACTTCTGTTCTATGATTGACATACATATATAAACTTCAGAACAGTCAGACTCCTTGATTCTGACAATGTCCACAAGATAGTCTAGCTTTTTGCAGGCTTTGTAGAAGAGTTTAGGTCCCTATTGAGTTAATGGAGCAGATGTAACAGAGAGGCATATGGACAAGCACTGAGATTACAGCTGAGATACGCAGCACTCATATCGCTTATATTGATTTGGTTATAAACACCCTGCGTGTATGTATGTTTCATGGGCATGTGTGTGCTGATGCGCTACTATTGACTGAGCCAGACATTTGCAGTAGTATGTGCTTTGCATGTGCTTTATGATCTCCAGAACTTCGCTACTGAGACACTGCAGGACATGCAGATGCTTTATTTCCTCCGCATATTGGCCTGTAAAACTTTTTATGGCAGTGTAGTTTTGCTTCCATTGGTGAGTCAGTGTGTTCTTTTGCATTCCAAGGTGTTCTTTCTGAATTCTCTTTTAGCACAGTATGTGTGTTTGGGCTGCGTGAGCACACACATTTGCCAGGATACACTCTCTTAGCTGATAAACACAGGGAAAAGTCTTGTCGCTAAATGGTAATATGTATTCCAGGTGTGTCTTTGTAATCTCTTAAAGTGCAGTTTTGCATTTGAAAGCAGATTGCATGCCCATGCAGCCCCCGGCAATTAGGAGGCAAGTGTCGACAGTCGACCTTGGCCAAGTCTTAATGCTCCTTTGGCCGTCTCAAGCCCTTGAACGAACAACATCACATCCTGATTCCTAAGAGAGAGTCGTGGAAGTACAGTCAAGTGTTGTTTGGCTCACACATCTGCAATAATAAATTGATTCATTTCAAGTTCTGATGGAAAGCAATACACCTCAGGGGAAGGTTTTTTTTTTTTACTCATATGAGAAAGTTGCAGCAGATGTATTATCAGTGTTGGGGAGTAACTAGTTACACGTGACGGCATTATGCAGTCAAGTTACAAAATAACTCTAATTATTGTTACTGAGATAAAAAGTTAACATTTAATAATCAAAATGTGAGTGATTACAACATTTTGAGTATATTCCTTTAAGTATAACATTAATTCTGTCACTTTGCATCTTTTCATTATGCAGGAATGTCTTTTTTTGGAAGAACTCTGGACAACCCAGGTCTGCAAAGCCATTGGGCAAAATTTGAGTGCAGCAGCATCAAAGGTAGGATTGCTTAAAAGGAGCTGTCTCTGTGTCTAGACAGGCTCCATTTATTTGGCAGCATGCGCTCAAATCTTGATTGTTTGTTTCGTTTGGTTCCCTTGTTTGAATTTACATCACCTCTCGTCTGCCAATCAAATGAATGGCCATTGCTCTGAGCAACCTGAGTCTGGCACGGCGAGGCGGGTGGTCATGTCGGACAGGAATGCCTTTCAGTGCAGGAAATTCAACAATATTTTACTTTTGAAAAGAAAAGGTCTACAGCATTACTGTACACAAATAAAAAAAGGGGTATTGATAAAGTGTCATTCTAGAACCACTATGAAAAAAATGCGAAGAGTACCCAGCACTATTGATAATTCTATCACGACTCAACATGGGATTGACCGGAATGTACACTTGGTTTGAGGATATGGATTTTTCCTTTACTGCAGTCAGAGTTTGTTGTTTGTGACCTGTAATTCAAGTAACATTGAAAAACTTTTAAGAAAAGTCACAGTAAGCCATCTTTAACTGCTGTCAGCTTTACCCTGCCTGGTTTAAAATGATGTTTTCAGGACTTTTCTTTATTGTCCGTTTTTAAAACATTACATTACTTTGATTATAGTAATGTAATGTTTTATTACATTTTAACTAGGTAGCTTGTAATCTGTAACCTTTTACATTCGAAAAATAACCTTTTCATTTATTAACAACGATGATCCAGGAACTCAGCCATCTGCGTCTGTTAAATTAAAACTGGACATCGCTTGCCCGTCACTGATCGGTTTGGAAATATCTACCATAACAAAGCTGTTGTAACAGATACTGTTCTAGCCGTTGTGCAGATACTTACATAATATTTTGTATACAATACATTTTTCTGAGCTAGCGTCTAGTGCATTTAGAAGTACATAAAAGAAAATGATCTTACAAATATGCGTGATTTGAAGGATATTGTTAGACAGGAGTATTTACTTTCAGAGTTGATGCCAATTCCAATGTCTCAGACATACAAATGAGCCTTAGGGTTAGCCTTTAATAACTGTGTGTTTTGGACAGCATAATGTTGACACAGTGTTGTCTGGTTTCAGGTAGAGGCTTGTAGGCTTCGAGGCTGCACAGGTGTGATGAGGTGTAACTTTGGATGCGATACACAACATCTGGAACGAAACAAATCTATGCATGCAGGCATCAAAGTACTTACAGTACATATCCATCACATGTATAAACAGGTCAACAGAAGCACAGAAAAAGAGATACGCAATGTCAGTTAAACAGTTTATCCGTAGTTGTAAGGTAAGAGGAGAAGAAAGTTGCCTGTGTAACATTTAATGTGGAAAATACATTTGGCTCACAGGCTTGCGAGGCTCATGTTGGAGCCTCAGATTATGCAGCATGTTCGGAAAACCTGGCAGCAAGGCAGTCCTACGCTTTCCAAAGGACTGGATGCAGCGAGTTCCCATAAAGTCCTGAATAACGTGGCCTGATGATCATGTGACTGCACAGTCAGAGGCACTCTTTCCAGGCTCCATGGAAAACTACTGCTACAGCTACTGTACTTCCTCCCCTGCTCTCTCCACAACTTTTTCATGTCTCTCTTTTGTGTGTCTCTTTGCATCTCTCCCCCTCTCCCCTTCTTTCTAATTAGCCTGTGTCAGCATATTCCGCAGACCCGTCCCCCCTTTTCTGCCTTTCGAACCTTTCTTCTAGACGGAAAGAAAAAGAGGAGAGGGAAAAAATGTACTGCTGTTGTTAGAATATATGCCAGTTGGCTAAATAGTCTCCACATGCTTGTCGTCATGACCCAGGATGTGGCAGACCTAACCTACTCTTTCTTCATCTTTTTTTTTTTTTCTGTCTTTCTCATACCTCCCTCCCCATCTCCCTCAGTAACTATCTCTCGCTCTTTTCTTTATGGATCCCATTCCTTGTCTTTATTGTGCTCTATTTTGTGCTTTCCCCACCGATGCCACGACAGGCAAATTAGACTTTAGTAAAGTATTACGGCGTCTTGCTGCTGTCTTAAATTCAACGTGTGCTTGCTGTGCGGTGATGTTGTAACTTAAGTCTGCCGGTTTGCTGCTGCAGTGGGAGTGTTTCAGCTCAGTGCTTGGCAGTTCAACTTTATTCCATGGCTTATTGCAGCAATAATGCAGACCAGCAATCTGAGAACACTGTTTTATTCATGCTAAGCTGAAGCTGGTTACATTATCAGACAACAAAAGCCAATGTTGAGTATTAAGCCAATTTACTGGTATACACCAGTGTACTGAGGCTTTTAATAACTATCAAAAACAGGACTCCCTCACACTAATTCAGCGGTGTGTGTTAAGAGTGTGTTTTCGTGTGACTGCCCATCTATAAGCATTTGTGGCTATCGCTTTCCGTATTGATTGACTGATTTATATCGGCACTCATGCTTGAAATAGAATCCACTCCACTGTCTGCACTGAAGATGCAGGCACTAGCCAAGTGCACTGACTGCATCTTCTCCTCAACTCTGTGTGTGTAAGCATTTATGTGTATGTGTCAGAGTTTCAACCCGCATGTGCGCACCACCATGTGCAAGGTTCACTTACAGCAACTCTAGGGATGAACGCAAAAAATAAAAGTTTTCTTTTTTGGTAGTTTTGTCCCTTTTGCCAAAAGTCAGTCCGGACCAACACCCACCCACCCATCTCATCTGCTCCACTCTTTCGCTGCTCCCTTGCTCTCCCATTCCTCATCCTCTTAGGGAGGCACGGGAGCATGGAGTGGAAATAACTGAGCCAATAAAGACACTGCCAGAATCCATCCACTCCCTTCACCTCACATAGTTACTGAGGGAGAGAAAAAGAGTGTGGGGGTGCAGTTGAAAAAAAGAGAATAAAGGACAGGAAAAGAAAGAAAAGTCCCACTCCATCCATGTTCCATATAAATGCAACCCAAAATTGAACTGGTCTTTCGCAAAATTGGGAAAAGAAAATGCGTATGTATGCCTGTTTCCATCTACTACTGTTATGCAAATATTAGGAGCTGCCACGACATAAGGTAAGTTTAAAGTGGATTTCAGAACTTTGTCAGTCAAATGTAGTATTTCCTACAATAACTTACGATTTGAGGTCTTTGACCCAGAATTTTATCCATTTTGTGGCTTTAGCTTTGTACCCTGAACCGCTGGTAGACATCTGATGCTTCTCACTCATATAGCATTGTGTCAAGCTTTGTCAAAGCCTTTGCTAACATTTGTTGCAGGTCTTGGTGGCACGTCATTCCTGTTAACTAATCTAATACGCCATTTGTTTGTTAATTACAGGAACATTGCAGTCTCCACATCAGTCCACACATGCCTGATGTTTTCGTCTGCCACCGTTCTTCATCTCTCGTTTAGCAGAAGCTTGAGTGATGTTTAAGTCACGTGATTTGTATACATCATCATTTATTCCACAACCAACGTATCAAGATGGACGACACAACAGTGCTTCACAGTCGAAAAGTGAAGCCAAAATCCTCCAGCGACGGGGAGCATCCATGCATCCGCTTTTGTGATGCAATTTGTCACCAGAGTCTGTGCAGTAGAGATCTGGGGATGTTACGTTAGCTTGATAGCATTTGGTCACTAAAGCTGTCGGTCATTGTTTTATATAATCAAATAACTTATTAAAAAACAAACATAAATGACCCTGATAAAATCTACCTAAAAAAGGACACAAAGCACCTCTGGGAAATGTTTATTGTATGTGAATTTTGAATTTTCACTTTCGCCCAAATCCCATTGACTATCATTGGTGATTTAGGTGTTTTAGTGTCATTCGTAGGGGGCTGTCACTACATCTATAACTTATTTTGCTGAATTTTTTTCTACTGCATGTAGTCACATTTATATTTTAATGATACGCTGAAGGTTTTTCGCGATATTTTTATGCATAAATCGAAAATGCATAGAAAACCTGCTGTATGGAAATGCACTTAAAGATGAAAGGGGTAGGAGAGGATAGGATGCAGGAGGTGTGGGCTCACTAGAAGACGATGAATGAGATAGAAGGAAGATGGAGAGACTTAGATAGTGGGTGGAGAGCTTTGAGAGGGAGCATTTGCACACACATATGGCACCCCCAGTTTGATGCCTCATCCCTACTCCAGGGGGCCTGTGATGGAGAGTCTGGCTTGTACCGCCTTGAGAGCTTTGCAACAGGTGCAATCCGTCCCTGTCTCACAGCACAAACTTTAAGTCTTTTTATGTTAGTATCAAAACCTCAAGAGCCCTCAGTTGTAATCAGACTGGACTACATATCTGCTTCAGAGAAACGGCTGAAATTAAGAAGACCTACTTCATTTTGAATATTTGCACTATTAACAGAAATGGAAGCAGGTGCATTAAAAAAAGGGGGCGAAGCAGAGTTAAAGTTGAACAGAAGGTGAGGTAAAATTTAGAATGCTGACAGAATAAAGCTGGTTAGAGCAAGGCCTCGCATCTCGTAAATCATGAAACATTTTCAGACCACCATACGATGCTGGTTGACTACCTCATTGATCCTGCTTTACAGAGATGGTCCCCTGCTGAGAGCTGGATCGCGGCCAAACCCACCCACCACGCACAGTATGTGCGACTGTAATGGATCGCACCATCACATACACTCATACACACACACACCTGTATGCACAAATATACACCTAAACGAACATGGACCAGTCGAACCAGGCCGTCCTCATGCGAAACCCTTATGTTCCCGATCAGTTTATTGAACAACAGCACAGATAGCGATTTGAGGAGCAGCCAGTTTCGCCACAACCCGTTCCTCTCTCAAGCCTCTGCATTGTACGATAATATCTCAGTTGTCGATCCTGCATGGCAATCTTTTATTTTGCTTTATTGTTTTTTGTTTCCTGGTTTTTTTTATGTTGAAGCATTTATGATCATGTCTCTCCGGGTTGTCATTACAATTTGGTCCCATCAGGCAGGAATATGAATGGCTCATATGCATGTGAACTGGAGCATTTACATCAGTTCTCATTGAAACTGTAGTCGCATGCCGCTCTGTGGCCTGATTTCCTTGTGCGCATAGAAGAGCTGTGAAGAATTGGAAGACGAGACAAATCTGTTACCCGTATGTAGCTCTCAGGAGAGCCCTGAAATGACATCCTTTCATGTATAATACAGAGACCTTGAAAATAATTGCATCTTTCTTGTCAATCCATTTTCTCTTTCTCCTCTCACACACAGACGTAGTGCATCTTTGAGGGGAAGGTCTAGTAATTATTAAATGCCTTTTTCCTCTATATTGACAAGTTTTGAACTGAGAACTATAATGCGCAAAAGTTTGGCAGAGAGATTTGTTTCCGCTTCTTAGTGGTAAGAAGCATTAAATACTATTGAATTTCTGCTTCAATGGTATTTATTGATGATGACAAAGTGGATCAGGAAAGTAGCTACAAGTTGATTATGAGTAAGGCAAAGCAGAAGTGCAAATGTTTGTGTAGTTAGGGGACATGTAGACTGATCTTTGCATTTCTGATCTTTAACACTGTGGCAGCACTGGAGGAAGGTTTGGCTGAACCCATTATCAATTTGGATTAGAGGAAAACATTAAAATATCTAAAAATGACCAGGCCTGTGTTGTATATTTGTTGACTTGTGTGCTTACCTTATTGCAAATGTTTTCCACAATGTACAAATTCAGAGAAATCTGTAATTTTAGTCAGTGTATCCCCTTTGCTAACATGAATGTTGCATCTATTTCATTAGAATTTAATGACTTTACATCAATATATGTCTCTTGAATGTGAATACATTTTGAATACAATTTTAATACATTACCTCATCTGTAAATATGATCCCTGCTATGTGTTTTCTGATTGTTTTGATTGCGGGACCCCTAGTGGCAGAAATAAGATACTGTGGGCCACATCCACAAAGAGAATATTACACCCACTAATTTCACCATGAATTACGCTGCATTTGTACATGCAGTCTGTTCCATTTCAAGGACATATCCAGAAAAGATTTCACACTAATGATATGCTGGCAAAAAAATGCCTATAAAGTTTTGCACCTGAGCACAATTTGCCCTTGTTTAGCATCTGCTGTTTCTAGTGTTTCAGGCTTTTCTCCACATTCCTGTACACACATTATCCAGAGAGCAAAACCCCTCAACCTGTGCGTCTGTAATTAGCAGAGATGCACACACATGCAGATCAGATTATTTTTCCTTCTCTAATATTTCGCATCTACAATCGACCGAAATGTACTGAAATGATCAAAATAGTCTTCTGTGACTCAGGCAGATGCGACACATGTTTGATTAATGTCTGAATCTAAAAATAACATTGTTTCGTTGTCACTGAATGCATCTGGAATTTTGCAGAAAAATCAGTGCTGATATTCTGTTTGGTACTCACAGCTGGCTGCAGCATCACACAGCAGCTGTATGTATGTAGCATGTCTCTAAAGAGGATGTGCGCATTTATGCATGGCACAGCAGCAGTAACTTCATTGAAACCAGATCAGCAGCATCTGAAGGGCATTAATGTTGTGTGTTCTGCAGCTGTCACACTCACTCTATACATTATGCAAATTTGGTATGTCCCAGGCAAAAGATGACAAAATATGGCAATATCTTTGGTCATGACTCCAAAATCGTGGGAGACGTTTCAAGACAGCTGTTGTCATATTCCTGTGATCAAAGAGCCAGAGACAAAATTCTCAGTGTCAGAAATGTAGGTTGATGATCTCACATTCTGACTGCTTCTACAACCTATGTCAACAAACCAGCTACAGGAATGCAGTATGAAATGACGCACCATTCAATGTGACATTGGCATTTGTGTATGCTAAAAATTCTTTCCACAAGCTCTCTTTGCAAAGTCTGTATCCCAGGTCGAACTCTTTTCCTGAGCCCTACCAGATCTGCATTCACCTCCTTCTCTTCTTCTTTGGGTTTTTGTTCAGCAAAAATAAATACCACTATTGCAACATCAGTAAAAAGTGTCACGGAGGGACAATGCGCACTGATGACGTTTTATTCTTGGATATTGAGATGCGATTCATTTACAGAGCTCAGTTTATTCACAAACAGATAAAACACAATACAAATACAGTGACGTAAGATATAAAGGAGATTTGTGAAATGGGACACACTGATAAGCTATATAGAACTTGAAAGTAGAGGCCCAGGTTTTATTCTTACATAGTCTACATACATCAAACTTGATGTCATACCAAAATTTATTAGATCCACATCACTCAATAAAACAGTCTGCAGGCATTTTTTATAACAACACTACTTCTACTACTTGAGTCGCACTAGGGGGATATACACAAAGAGGTTTTAGACAAATATTCCTGTGGCAACAATGACTATTTGTAAGGGTTATATACAATTTCTGCTTTTGTTGCACATGATCAAAGGTTTCTTGTGCAACCAGCATTTACAAGCACACATGTGCATAGACAAGCTTGTCCAGATGTCCTGCAGACTGTGGCCAAGTGATCCTGTTTCTGCCAGTGTTAACAGTTCTGAGGTCAAAAAGGTCACATCCTGGTCAACATGTAATGACAGCTGCAGAAGTCACTAATGGATCTTTCCCATCCTCTTAATCGTCGGTTAACCTGGAATTCCCTCTGTTTTTTAAGCCTGCACTCTCATCATCTGATTGTTGTTGTGAGCTAGAGGTTAAAGCTAATGAGAAAGTGAAAGATAGCGGCTTGATTGAGGAGTTGACCTCTCAACAGAGGATGGAAATAAATATCTTGAAGATGTGGGAACTCCTTAGAGCATATTCAGCCACCGAAGTGGGTGGAGAGACACATAAATCAAACGCCAATGTGACATTTATTCGCCACCTGAACTATTTACTTACTGACAATAAAGGTGGAATTTATGTGGCTATTAAGACGAGTGTTTCTGTATGGTCAGATGCTGCAATAGAGGCCACTTTATGGACCGGATGCAATAAAACCCAGCGATAAAACAATATGGAAGCTGAGGATCTGGCCGTCAATCAAAGGTAAGTATTATCAGTAAGTTCATTAATTTTAATGGACTAAATACTTCTCAATAATGCACAAGTAGTGCAGCCATAATCCGTATTTCTTGTCTTCATACGGTGCTTTAACTCAGACTGAATGGAAGCAAAGTCTCCCTTAGCCTCCAGTAAGTCATGAATCAAACAGTAAGAGGTGAGGAAGACAGAGGGAGGATGGTGATGGTGAGGGGTAGAGGGTAAAAAAAAAAAAAAAAAAAAGAAGGGATAAAGGCCTGGAAAAAGTTAGTAGAGAAATAAGAGAAAAGGCCCCAGGCTCATTTTCCAACGCTGTGGACAGGATGATGTCACTACACGTCTCGCCGGGGTCTCCCAAAGAGAACGGGATAAGAGAGAGGGGGGAGGGGACGGGGGGGGGGGACGTTGAACGGAGACAGGCAGAGAGATAGGAGGAGAGGACTGAGAAAGTAATGAAAAATCCGAGAGACAGAAAGAAAAACGGGTGGGTGAAGGAAGTGGGAAGACGGGGAGTGAGTGAGCGAGAGAGAGAGAGAGAGAGAAAGAGGGGCTGGGGATTTAGATTGTGGAGCGGAGGAGGGAGCGCGGGGAGGGGAAAAGTTGGACGCGGACAATCTTGCAGTAACTTTTTTTTTTTCTTCTTCTTCTTCTTCTTCTCCTTCTCTCCTTTCTCCGTGGAAGAAGAAGCGTCAAGAATAAAAGTCACGGGGACAAAACCACACTGGATTACATTTGAATTACATTTGCATCGCCCCGTAAGACTTCCAATCTGGTTGCCAGGATACTTTTACGCATATACGGATTAATGCGGTCGTGAAAAGTTGTGGATTTATCAATAGTTGAAGGTATGACTTTCATGGACTTTTTTTTTTTTCTCGATGCGCTAACGCATAAAACTGATAAGTGGGTGTTGCAAGAGTTTTCGTAGTAATATAATTCTGACTGTAGTGAAACTTAACAGTGAAGTCTTTGCAGTAAGTTTGTTTCAAGTCATGCTTGGGCTGCTGTGAACGATGTATCAATAGGAGCGCATGCAGGACTCCTTTATACAGATGACCATATTGTAAATGCATGTAGATGAACTGGTGTTAGTACAGTGGATAGGATGCAAGTTTGTAATGGTTATGAAAACGTGATTCTAGGATATAAATGGAATATATATCCTTTAAGATGACTATGAAAAATGATCTCCACTTGGAGATGTTTTTTATTGTGCAAATACTTGGATTTTGATGTTTTGTTGGTTTTTTGCATGAAACTTTTATATCATCAGTTGGGTTTAGCTGCTGGGAAAAGTGATGCTGATTTTTCCTTCATATACAAGCCAGGCAACACATTATGAGCTGTCTTGTTACTATAAATCTTTGTGGCTTGCATCCAACCCCCTGTGACGTGGAAAACCCTCCAAGCAGCACTGTTTTTTTGGATCTGCAACATGCATGTCATTCTGAGGAAAGCTTGGAGCTCTTTTGAAGTTTTGTATCCAAGAAATCAGTTTCTTCCTTTACCTGGAAAGAAAGAAAGAAAGAAAGAAAGAAAGAAAGAAAGAAAGAAAGAGGAAGCCTGAATGCCACAGTCACATCTGCTTTCCTCATTACTCAGACATCCCATGTTTGCTGGCTTTTGCATCCTGTCTGTGCACCCCCCCCCACCCGTCTCCACAGAAGCCCCACAGGGTTCTAAAAAGTTTACCGTGAGCTATCACTGCAAAATATGGAACAGCTTTGAATGGATCTAAATTCACGAGGCGAATCTTCGATTTGTGATATTGGGCTATATAAATAAAACTGAATTGAAGCAAATTGAAGTAACAGATGTGCATCTTTAGAGACCGTGTTGGTTTGATTTTGTCGGATGTGACGTTGTACTAGACAACTGTGATCTTGTTTTTTTTGAAGGGTCAACAACAACAGAAGATCTAAGAGCCCTAGACATTAAAATACTAGGAAACTCTCGCCTTCAGTGTCTCAAGGGACATTTTTTTCTCTTCCCAGTGACAGATTGTTGTTCCTCCTCAGACCCTAGGGATTGTAACCCTGTAAGCGTTACAAATTGGTGTCCTTGAATTTAACTGCACATTAAGAGTTGCTCACTTAACCTGCTGTAGGCTGCATATCTAAAGTTTAACTGTAGGCCATGCAGTAGCTATCTGTTTCTAATACCTGCTTCAATTTGAGCATGTGTTCTGGGCCTGCAGCAAATTGTATCATGCTTTTTGAGCTTTTTCAGGTCAGTGATAAAGTGAATACTAGGCTATCAGAAATGTAATGTCAAACTGAAGAAAAGCAGTAGGTCATCTGCTCGCTGGCTGAAGGCTGACTCAGCCAAGCACAGCACAGGCTTGAGGCCAACTAGTTCAGATCATCAGAGCAGGCCTCACTTTCACGTCATTACTTCATGTAAGTGGAACCGTAGTCTCTTTGCCTTTTCCTACGATCTACATCTGCACTCATTCACAAATATTCAAGTAATGGTCTTACACGCTGCCCAGAATGTAAGGCGAGTAAAAACTTGCCTTGGTTTCTCTTGAGTGCCTTAGAAGTAACTTTGCTAGTTTGTAACTGCCTGTTTCTCCCGGTCAGTTCATATCTGGAGTTTATGTCACATCCTCAGGGCGTACTTCGTTACTTTTATTCTCATCCAGTTCCTTGTTGTAACAGGCTTTCATTACACACTCACGTTTGACCTGAAGCACATCCAAAAGTTCATGAACCAGTGTTGTGTGTGCATGAGTATATTGCATATTTGTGACACTTCACAAATCAAGGTTAATGTTTTTTTGGGGGGGTTTTTGGATAGGGCTGTTATGATAATGGAACTTTATGCACTTATAGTATACCTAATGAAGAAGAAGAGCTTTTTATTGGCACCACTTACTGATAGTGATGGGTACTGATGGAAGTGCAGTGCCTTGAGAAGAGCCAGACAAATCTGAAATGGTGCAAAATGATATGGACATAGTAATGGAATATGGCATTCTGTTAGTTTCATGCAGCTGTTTTTGTTCAGGTGACTGAAGATGATAACCATGATTATAAGAAATGATTGCAGTCAGCTCAAATAATTGTAATAAGGCATTATGTAGTAATTGTTACAGGCCGACCCAATCACGGAACAAAATGTTGCAAGTGTACAGATCAATATGTCGACATCTCTGCATACGAGCCTCAATGTTCATATGTACCTATTTAATAATTTTTATGGTTAGGTTTAGTCACTGACAGCAATTGGTTAGGGTAAAATAATGACTTAAAGGATTTTATACATCCATCATCCACCCCAGCCACCTCCCGCCCATGACAAAGTGACATGAGTGACAAACAAAAATATTCTGGCAACTGGTCTGGTTAGAACACATATTATACACTTATCAAAAATGTTGAAATATGAAACGTATTGTATGGTTCAGTAACGATGAGATCATATGTATCCGTGGTTTGCAGAAACATGCAGTGGCAACACTGTTTTACTGGCAGCTCGGTTGAGAAAAAGATCTACAGAGCAGACATTCCTTAATGACTTCTAGAAATATGGCCATAAACTGATAAATATCATCATCCATGCATTGTTTTCTAAACTGCTTGCTTATTCTGTTTAGGATTTCAGGGCTGTCAACAATCCAACAATCATTGAAATTCTCTCACAATTACTTTTTCTCCTGCATTTTGTGTGCGCCTGTTTGCATAAATATCTCTCTACCTGTCATTCTGACACTCTGGGGGTTCAGTCTCTCTGACTACATCTCTGTATTGACTAACTGCATCTCTGCCCCCCCCCTTGCTTTTCTGGGGCACATAGTGTTTCTGAATGTGTTTGTCTGATGGCAAATGTATTCATGCACATTTACCTGTCTATGCATTATGCAGGCCTTCTGTGTTATCGCTGCATGCCTACCGAATTTCAGTGCTCTCTCCCTTACACATCCTCTACCTAAGAGAGGTCTCACTCTGGGGATTTAAATAAAGGTCACAACCCTGCAGACCGATCAGGAAGTTGTTTTTGTAGCTTAGCGCCAAAAGCACTCTTGAGTGTGTGTTTGTATGTGTGATATAGACCCAGGGAGATCGAAAGCAGATATCCTGTGAGTGAGCTGTCTATCAGTCTGCAACTGCAGTAGACTGAGAGGGACAGCTCGAAGAGCAGTGAACCCACACATATTACATGACTGACACATTTATGCAGGCTTTTCCCATTTAAATGGATGCAAAGTAGTCTAAACAGTGGGCTACTGGTTCACTGTTATTTAATCAGCCGTGTCTAGATGGCTAATAAGCAGTTCTCTTGTTGGGCCAATGAGAGGACATGTTTCATTTAATTCTGTCAGAGTCTGTTCATCTAAGCAGGCTTGTGTTGGGGCTGTTGTTCCATCTGTAGGTGATGGCAACGATGATGAAATGTGGAACAACAAAAACTGCTGAGCCTGAAACACAAATTGCACCCAGTATCAGTGCCTCTTTTGTGAGATAAGGTAAAAAATTTAAGCCTTCATCAGTACCGTAAATAGAAGACAGGCAAAATGTCTAGACATGGAACCAAAGTAACCCCTAGAACCACTTAACAGCTCTGCATCTTTAAAGCAGAAACGCTGTCAAAACAATGTCCAAGCTGACACTAGAATGAGGGGTGTTGTGATTGTTGATGCTGGTCAGCAGTTCAGTCTGCGGGTGCTTATCTTCAAGCGTTTAGTGTTGGCAAGACTTTCAAATCTGCCATTGTTTTTCCTTCCTGTATTGGCTTCATACTCATTGACCCGATCGCTCGCAGGCCTGCTTACCAGGCTCAGGGCCAGCCCAGCAGCCAAGACCGGTGGCCTAACCCCACACATTTCCTTTATCTCCTATTGCCAGCCGGGTGGCCATGAAGTCACGGATAGAATACAGAAAGGAGGAGAAAAAGAGACATCCATTGTAACACATATTAGGAAGCCTATTAAATAGTTTTGGATTACAGCCAGACAATAATAGCAATGAGCTGTAACTTTTCCTTCAGTCTGGGTTTTCTGGACTGTGATGCATTATGTATTATGTACTGTGTGAACTTTCTTATTATTGTGATCATGTGGCATGAAGCCTATAATAATGGCTGCAGCTTTAGAGTGCTCAAACACAGCTGTCTGAGGGTTTGATTAACCTTCCACTGGTCCAGCTGCAAGAAAAAAACATTTTTTAAACTCTGCTTCTTGCATAGTTGCTTTAACATATGCTTTTACATAAAACATGCCTACGTAAATTGTGTTTCCATAAAACCGATAAGCGAATTTGAACCGAAAAAAAGAAAATGCGACTCAGGCGCGTTTCCATCGACTGGTTTGAGGCAAATAAACTAGGCTGCCCAATCATAAACCGGTGCTGTAGGCTTCTCTATGCGTGAAATAAACAGAGTAGAAGAAGTTTTTTCATGGATGAAATGAAGGAAAAATTTGTTGTACTTGTTGCTGCTACTAGCCATGTTTAAGTGCTTTATGGGAATATCTGAGAAGACACTGGAATCAGCTTCTCCTTCTTCTTCTCCTTCTTCTTCTTCTTCTTCCTCCTCCTCTCTAGAACTAGAAACAGGTGATCAGTCATGAGAGTTGAATGTTCACTATGTTGAACTTAGTTGTCAAAGGGGTTTCCATCACCCGTTAAATGCATGAACTCTCTCAGGAAAAGTGAAAAACCACCTCAAGCTGGCGTAAATACTTTTTTTTGCTAAATTGCATGACTTTTCCATTGCCATTTCCATCAACCTTTTCTAATGCCATACTTCAAAGTAGGGCTGGGTGATGAAATGATGACGATAATTATTGCAATAGAAATATGACAAATGTTCAATAAATGTTCAATGCAATTTCAATGTTTAAATCAGATCAGATTTGTGAAATGTTCTGCTGTTTGGCAAGTGTTTAATAGTTTAAAACATTAATTAATTACACGTTCTACAAGTTTCAGTCAGTAGTACAAATCAGCCTTTAAACTTAAAATAAATAATGATCAATATCGGCTGACCTATGGATTTTATTGTGCTAACATTTTTGGCCGTATCATCCAGCCCTACGTCCACAGGTGCATAGAAATACACTATGTTATCAAAGGTTTGAGGACAATTTAAAAAAACATCCCATATGTAATTGCAGAACATGTCATTCCAAACCTCAGGAATACTGTTGCTGCTGTTTGAGTCCCATTGTTTCTAATTCTTGCTTTTAAGAAGATCTTGAACCAGGATTTTCTGCACACTGTTGTCATTACATGCTGCGGCATTCAGACTTCCCTTCCCTTAAACATATAAAACCTAAAAAAACAGTTGCACACCAGTGCTACAAAAAAAGTGCAAGATTGGGGTTGTCCTCAAACTTTTGGTCATATAGTGTATGTTGGTGGGAACAGGTAACTGTTACGCACACATACGAATTCTGCCATAGCTTGAATATAGACAGATCATTCTTCTCCTTTTTTTTTTTTCAGATATGGCATCTTTTTAATTTCCTTTTTTAATCAGCCTCAAATATGGTAACTAGGCCTTTTTTTTTTTAAATGTAAGAAAACAATGGAGAGAGCCACACCTTGAGTCAGCAGCCCCAAAATTAAATGCATAATTCACAATATGGGACATATGAAACATTGTCCTCCACCGCATTGTCTGTTAGTGGCATGCTGCAGGCAGTCAGGTCAGGCTAGACAGTATTCACGCCGTGTCCTCCAACGGGCAGGAGCACAACACTGTGTACCCCCGGGGGAGCATGGGGGTCATTTCTCCTGGCAGATGGGACAGGTGTGTGTACAGAGACACAGTCTGCTTGCCTGACTGCCTTAAGGGCCCCGCTGTACCTGTAAACACTGCAGAGTTATAGGGTCCTCACACACACACACACACGCCAGGGGCAAGTCCAGGTCAGCTGGGATGTGTTTATGCGAGTCTGAGTGGGCGGCGTCAGCGTGTGTTTATGTGTGCTCGTTCTTGTGTGTGTTCATGAGAAATGGGTTGTAGTAAGAGAGAGAGAGAGAGAGAGAGAGAGAGAGAGAGACAGAGAGAGGGGGGAGGGGGCTTTGGAGACCAAATATAACGATCATTCAGACATGGCATGCATTTTAATGTGTGCAATGAGTGCGCGCTTGTTGTCGAGCCACGTGGAAGCATCTGGTGCAACACAACCACGACTCCAGTGGAATAGTCTCCAGATGTGTTTGTGTGTTTTGGCCCCACTGTCTGTTTGACTCTGGACCAACCGGCTTGCATGTAAATCATTTTACTTTCATGTGTGCACTTTGCTTTGGTGTCTCGCTTATGCATTGTGTATTTGTTTACAGCAGTACTTTCTTTTTTGACTTTAGGAATGGTTTTATGTCCATGTGTAGGAGTACACTGATATATTCCCATGCATTTGTGTGTGTGTGCATGTGTGTGGGTGTCACAGCTGCCCAGTCAAAGGCCAACCAGATGGACAGGATAATGACTATGATCAGACTTTATAGACTTACACTCCTTAATGAGAGACATTCAGGTTAATTCATATGCCAATAACAAAGCCCGCATCATACCACATAATTAACACATCAACTGTGACTGACTCATAAATATACATCAATGTCTATTTTGGAGTCAAGCATAATGCACAGCTGTCGGCGGACTGAGGAAGCTGGGTGGCTTGCTGACAGAATGAAGGAAGGATTTGACTTTTTTGACTTTCCCTTTTTCTGTTTTTGTCCCTCCGTCAGAGGAGTGAAACCATGTGGCTTCTCTGCTCCTCTCTGACGCTGCTGGCTCTTAGCTTTGGATCATGTGACACCCTGACATCATCACAAGGTGAGTTTTCCTTTTGGAGATGTTGTAGTCTGCATGGAAAAAATAAGAAAAAAATAGCAAATACGTGTCATGATGTGTTGAAAAAAAAAAAAAAAAACAAGATTAATATTCTAAGACAAATATTTAACAATAGTATAAAAACCACTGCATAACACTGATGCCTTCTATTAAACACCCTCATTCATCCCTTTACTGCTTGCTGTCAGAGCTGTGAATTATAAATGGTGAAGGCCAAGGGTGTTGGTTGGACCGTTAATCCATCAGAGGCTAAACCCAGATTCTTCTCCATCAAAAACATACTTTTTCATACAGACTGTTTCCATGCATTTTCTTGCATGTTAGGACTGGTTAAAATGTGAAAATTACAGAAGGAAGGAATGGTTTGGATTTGATTTACCATATAATCTGCGCATGAATTGTCCAGCCACTCGAATTTCTGTTTATGTATGAAACCCACACTCAGTCCTCACGATAGAGTGCCTGGTGCTCTATTAATGTAGTTGTTGTTGTATTTTTATGTAAATGTCTTCTAATGTGTCCTGTTTTGTTGTCTGTGTGTTATATGATGAGCTTTTCTTTAATCTACTCCCTTTAATTAACCTTTGCCCAGTCAGACATTTCTGCCTTTTGTGCACAAAAAGTAGACAAAGTGTTTTGAGTCAGTCCAGATCCATGCTATCCTGTTTCCAAGGTTACTCACATAGATCATCTATGACTCAAGACGCCCGCCCCTCGACATAAACCCTTTCTGACTGGTCTTGCCATTGATTGAAGATCAAATACAACGTTCTGTTTACTGATGATACAAAATTACAACTGTGCTGTGTTCTTTTACTGATATTCAGTTACAACATGATGAACTGATCAAAGTGGAGAATTTTTTGGGACTAAAGAAAAAAATCTTTGGGCAGACAGTCCTGAATACCGAGGCCAGGGCTATTCCTTAATAGACCATGTTTCACCTAGAAGTTCCCATGTCTTTATTTTAAAGAGTCATATATGAAAGGTTTGTGAATGTTCGTATGCTAATGTTAAGTTTGTGCTTCTGTTGGGGTGGGGGCCAGTTGTTTGTCGACGGAGCTAGTGTCGCACACTGTTGCCGCTGTAGAGGAGCATAAGGACTCGACCGCTCTCTTCTAAGGAAGTCGAGGCAGACGTTAGCTTAGAAATGGATTTACGTAACAAACAATTATCCCCAGCACAAAACAGACTCCAACACAAACTTCGGGTTAACACACAAGCATGTATAGATTTTACATTCAAAGCCCTTAATTGGCAGTAATGTAACAAGTCACAATCAGTTACAGCTGAAACTTTCTTTTAATGGTGACCAACTCGTCATT
>JAPQRN010000003.1:11192768-11215389 GCA_037367275.1 Coranthus polyacanthus
CACTTCTGACACAAAAAGCCAAGATGGCGATGGCTAAAATGACCACTGGGTGATATTGAGGATATAAACTTCTTTTAGTTCCAGTTAGCAATCACATCTTCGTATTGCGTACTATGATGCTTTAGTATGCTATGTATGCTAATGATTTCAGTTTCTGTATAGCTTAGGCTGAAGCTAATTATTGCTCCATTAATAAGATTTTAGGCTTTGATCAATAGGTGTGATTGACAGCTCGCTCACCTGCTAAGTCAGACTTTCTGAGCTTGTGTTTATTGAATTACATATATATTTATATCAGAATATTGTCACTTCTGGCTCCAAAAAACTATCATGGCGAACGTCCAAAACGCAGAATCCTGTTTTCAAAAGGACAGTTCAGAAACCAATGTGTGACGTCACAGAACCTCCGTCCGCTAGTCTATGGTTCTGAATTACGACATATCTAAGTCAGACAATGTAGAGCACTTGCAAAGCCTGTGGCCACTGGGAAAATGAAAAAGAAGCGAAAAAGAAATTCAACACCATAGCAACTCAAGGGTACTATGGAGTTTTAGCAAGGTTTCTTCAAGCGACACCTTTCTACCCTCTTCTCCATTCCATTCCATTCTTTACTTTCTCCCCCTTTTGCTTGTCCTGTGTTCATTCTTTCACCTCTTTCAACCTTCTCTCTTCTGTTGTTAAACTTTTCATTGTTCTGCCCCCTTGCCTCCAGTAGGGATTTCTGACGTCCTGACAAAAGCCCTCAACAAAAAGAAAATAACAGAGTAAAGAAAAGGCAGAATTTACCCTCTCTTTACTTCAAATACCTGTGTAGGTTGATGTGAAGATAAGCTCTGTGTATGTGTGTAAAAATGTGTAGTTTTCTCTTTTTTGAAAGGCAGCGTGTGCCTTTTCGAGGCTACACAGAATGTACTTTTTGCTGAGTAAGCAGAAGAGGTTTCAGGATGGACGAGTCAAGTTATATACAGTATGTGTGATTGTGTGTGTGTGAAAAGGATGTACCGTAGCCTGAGTAAAGCATCAAAAGGCTCAGGAGGCTGAACTCTAAAGGTATACTTACCTTACTTGAACCGTACTGTATCTGTTCATTGTTCAGAAGTCACTCAACTTTTTATCTCAGCTTCCTGAAACACCACAGTCTGACATCTCTTTTCCACGCTATGCAGGCAATAAAAAAAAGGCTGAAACAGTGTTCTTGTGCTTTGAAAACCTAGATGAACAAAAGCTGCGGGGTGTCAAGTGATGAACTTGATAATAGGTGATGAAGCGCTAAATGTGATTTCATTTTTTGTTTCAGCCAGCTCCCGTGAAATTAAATTGCTAACTCTTAATTAAAGTCAGTTGGATGTTAATATTTTAGTAATCTTATTAGCCTCTTTTGACCTCATTTTAATGTGACTTCCAGCCTGGATAAAGTTAAAAACAGAAACATATACAGTGTTTCCCTTCTATGCTTCGAGCCAACTCTCCGCACACTTCACTGAATGTTTCACCAAAAACAAGTTTTCAACAACTTTATTACACTGAATCCATAAAACTAATCGACATGAAAACATTGCTTTAGCTTAAAGCAGACCGTTATTTTTTTTATGTCTAAGAAAGATGGCTCTTACTTCAGGCTGTATTTTGTCTTTTCACGCTTTAGCAGCAACAATCAATAGTGACCTTCAAATGAACCCTGTATCTGAATTAGGACGTAATCTTTAGTTTCGTGTTCCTTCTGCATACCCAATTACACAAATGGACCAGTGAAACAGCGTTTGAGTGATCAACACCTTCGGTTCGTGAGCTCTTCTGCTTTACTTTGAATAGTGAATGAGGTAAAATTAAAATATCTAATATTCACCTGCCAGGTGTGGCAGAAGTCACATGTTAGTGATTAAGAATGTAACTGACAGCAGCACAGGTCAGAGAAAATCTTTGTGATGTATTTTTGGATAATGCCTTTAGATTCTCTGCAGTCATAGTAAGAAAAAAAAAAAAACTTTTGGAAAAACAGTGCCCTGAAGAACATCTCACTCGCGGCCTGGGTCCTTGGCCCCAAAGAGATCAATTAACTATGGCTCACAGTAATTCACAGGGTCCGTGTCTACCTGTACTCTCCCAGTTTTCTCCACATCTCACATCTCCCCCCTGTGCTCAGGCAGGCCGCTCTGACAGGCAACACTTTTCTCGGTAACCTCTCCTGACAGGGTGAGAACATATCCATCAAACGGAGGCTACCGCGACAGACAAGCTTGGCGCTAGACAACCCGTCAGACCAGGCTGTACAACTTTGCCCTCATTTCATCTAGCTTTTTTTTTTTTTTTTTTTTTTTACTCTCTTTCACCCCTCCAACTCTTCCCGATCAATATTTCTCCTTCTCACAAATCTAGGTACGTAATGTTCTCTCTCACTGTCCATTTCACCCAGCAGAAAGAGTAAGCGGATGAGAGGAGATTTTGATAACTTCTACTAAGTTTTACTTTTGACATCTCATAAATATTTGAATTGGATTTAAAGGGCCAGTATGTAAGATTCGTACATGCCTGTGTCTTTGCGAAGTTTGTGTTGGAGTCTGTGCTGTGTCTGTTGACATTCGATGACTTCATTTTTAAGCTGACGGTAGCTAGTGTTGTACAGTGTTGCCGCTGTAAAGCAGCAAAAGAGAGGCAATGAAGAACCCGGGAGCAGAAAGGATTTTAGCGGAAAATCTGAGTCCTCTACATAAACATCAGTGTTATCATCGATGAAGGCAACTGAGACAAGTCATGAGCTTAGAAATGGAGTTAGCTTATGTCAAAAAAGAACCAACTCCCAGCACATGTGCAAACTTTACTCACTGAACCTTAAAGGGTTCGTCTGGATCATTTGAAGTGGAGTTCTTTGAGATTCTTATCCAAAGTCAGAGTACTACCCACAGCACGTAACATTCGCAGGAGTAAAGGAAAGCTATGTGATGTACTACTGTGGGCCAGCAGCAAAAAAACAGTTTTTCAGCCACTGTTAAAAAAACACAGGTTATTTTGACCGCTTTACCTTGTGCCATTATATCGCTCACTCCACAGCTGCCAGACTCCATTGACAAAAACAGCAATGTTACCTCATGGGACATGAGAGTTCTTCACATAATGCTGCTTCAATCTGTTTGTTTTTTTCAGTTTGGCATCTAAACTTAGTATGTTAAAAGCAAAAAAAAAATCACAGAAACAGAACAAACTGATTGCGGCAGACCAGCAATGCCTTCATTCTGCAAGGTAAAATGACTGTTTTTGAGAGCGCTTCAGGGCTCTCTACCTGTCTGGTGCCAAGGTAAAGCAGTGAAAATATTCTAAATATAGCATACACTTAAGCTGACATTGATTTTTTTTTGTCAGCCTTTTATTAGACTGTTAATATATAGTTTTTGCCCTTTCTACAGCAGTACATTAATTCACTTCCATGCCCTTAAACCTAGGTGTTTCTTCAAACCGCAGTCATGTTGACTGCAATATACTGCAGCTAATACTCTCCCTACCTCATATGACCCCATTTCAAATGATCCAGACTAACCCTTTAAGGATTTTTGCATTTTACCTACTTTTATCCCCCCCCCCCCCCCCCATTACTTTAATCTTTTCTCCTGTCTCCACAGATGAACAGTGCCCTTCCTTACAAGTGGAAGAGTGGAAGTTTCCCCAGACAACCAGGCACAACATTACTGGTGAAAAGATTATATATATATATATATATATATATATATGTGGATAGATAGAGATATGAGATAAAGATACACTCAAACAGAAGCAGACATATATCCTTGTTCATTTGTGTGGGTGCTGATGAATGCCATTTGTTGATAGGTTTTAATCTGGTTAGGCGATTCTCCCTCCTCAAGAGTCAAGATGTCAAGAAGATCCGAAACCCTCGAGGACCCGTCATCCTCCGCCTGGGCAAGAAGGCACTTCTACGTCCCACTGAGTAAGTTTACTGTACATCTGTTTCACTGTTATTTACTCTTCTTCCACAACCTGCAGACAAATCATAAACACAACATATACAACTTTGTGTTGCTGAGAATATATTACAAGATGTAAAACGATGCAAATTTTCTGCTAGACTGTCAGCTTTTGTAGGCCCATGTCGAGAGGCTCTTACTTTTCATGCCGTGTCTGAACAAAGATAAAGGCAGAGGCTGAATATCCTTAGGCGAATCAGCCTCAGAACAATCACTCAATGTGCCACCGCTGTCCAGTGGCAGTTGTGTAAGAAGCAGGCACTTGGCAAACCATACACCATGGGTCATTCTCTGATTGCTTTTCCAGAAATACCATCTCATTTCCAACTGTCACTTGTAAAACTGAACTGAAACAGCCCTTTGGTTTTCCGGTTGTGACCACATGTACTTGGTGCTAGTTTGAACATGATAGGTCTGACTTATTTGCTTGCACAGACTGTACAAGTGATGCCCTAATTAGTAGGCAGAATGCAGTTGCCAGTAAAAAAAAAAAAACACAATTATAAGGGTGTAAATTTTGCATTTGAAAGCCTGAGCTTGTTCTGAACTTGTTTCTGGGCAGAGAAGCTTGCAGCTGTAAGAACCAAAAGAGAATGACTTCTTTGCACAACATTTTAAGCTTGACATGGTGTAATTATGGATTTTTATGTTGTTATTACACAGTAGTATAGTGTTTGGAATTGCGTGACAAGTGCTTATTAGGGTTTTGTGCTGGCTGTTTTTCAGGACTCTTTTTTTCTTTGGTTTGTTTTTCTCTTTTTCAGCTCTTGTCAATTACATCTCGTTTTCAGACGGCTGAGCTTCTTTCAAGCCACCGATAAAGCAGTTTTTCAGAACTTGCCAATTGGGTCAGCTTGGAGTATTTTATCACTCTGTCCAGTGCTGTGAGCTCCACTCGCTTGAAGGAACGATAAATCTGTCTACAAAACAATCTTTTTTTGGTTGAGACATTTTGTTCTAAAAGTGTCCCATATATTGTTTGTCACAGGCTTAGAGAGTAGTCGTTCTATGAAAAAGGGTGGAAAACACCAAAAACTTGTCACTTCTGAGGAAATCAGTATCTTTGGAGCCAAAGACAAAAATCAAAGAGGTTTTTGTTTTGCCTCTAACCATACACAGAGAGGGGACGGAAACACTATTCACTTTCCTCTCTCAGCTGCTGGTTTGGGATTTTGTGAAGGTACAGAGTTTATTGAAATTTTGATGCCATCAGGAGCTTTGCTGTCAGTTTTATCAGTGAACAATGCTACCTGTGTGACTTCTTTGTAACTCTGACAGGGAATAATCAATGTTAGCATATCAACATTGCCTGTTGCCTTCCTTTATTCTGTCTTTCTCTACACATAGGACTCCCATGTCTTTTATACATATTTCCCAAAAATGACAAAACAAAACCAGAGCTGCTCTTGTTGAAACCCTAACCCTTTCTACTCACCGCACTGACATCTATCAGCATCAGTTAGCCATGTTTCTTGTTTATTTGCTTTATTTTCGTAGCTTTGCTATGAAATTGCATTGCGTGGAAAGGTTTCAGGCAATTCAAAAAGAAAAGTGAAGGCGGGCAACAGACTGGTGATTAAGGGATGTTGTGGTGAGGGATCAAGGGGGTTAAAGGTTCAAATCCAAGCAATAAGTGAATGCATCAGAACAAGCCCTTAGGCTCATGCTCTTTCTCTCAGTTACACTCAGACAGTGTATGTGTGATCAACATTTATACACGTGCGTGTGCTTGAATATTTTTTTCTGAGCACAATGTGCAATTGCAGCAGCTTGCATTAGATTTACCTACTTTCTCGGCCCCAGAGTATATACTCTAATACTTGGCTTCCCTCCAGCGCTGCCTGCCTGTCACTCAAGCGACTTTTTAATTCATCGCCGGTGAGTTTGACTGAAGTGTGAGACGTGTGTACAGTAATTGGAAAGCAGCGTTTTGCATTGTATCAGAGGCTAATCCGTTCAGCTAATCCAAGCTAACACAGATGAGTGACAGCCAGATGACGCTACTTGTCCCTCACCTCTCTCAGCTGTCTGCTGACAGCGAAAGGGGCCCCAGTCACAGCTGGTCACATGAATTTTAATTTCGGCAAAATATGATTTGATCGCTCTGGGCTTGTTTCTTTTATGCAGCTCCAGTTAATGTGAAAGAGAGCAACCAATTCTATGATATTATGGCATGAGGCCAAGATTGCAACGGTTTATGATGGAATGCCATTGCAAAATGTGTTGTTCAGAATTGAGTAAGCACAATTTCAATAGGTGGTAATCAGAATACAGTTACAGTTACAACCTACAGATTAATTATAGGTCATGTGTAAGATTTAGGGGGATTCAGGAGAATCTAATTGCAGAAATGGAATGTAATATTCATAATTATCTTTTCATTAGAGTATAATCACGTGGAAATTAGAATTGTTGTGTTTGGTTACTTTAGAATGAGTCATTTATATCTACAGCGTTCACAGTGTCTGCCTCGCCGCCATCTTTCAACAGTTGCTATGAATGGACTTTCCCTCTTTTTTTTCCATTTTATATATTTATATAAGGGTGGCGTCCAGCATTAAGGTGCTTTACCATGACCTACTATGTTTGAGTGTGGACCAG
Source organism: Coranthus polyacanthus (assembly GCA_037367275.1). Classification (NCBI taxonomy): domain Eukaryota; kingdom Metazoa; phylum Chordata; class Actinopteri; order Kurtiformes; family Apogonidae; genus Coranthus; species Coranthus polyacanthus. The sequence goes on from JAPQRN010000003.1 coordinate 11,199,347, forward strand.
AGTCAATATTCCATTAACTAAAAAGCCCAGAATGGAAAAAGCAAACACTGGCTGTAACGGTTGTTCGCAATCTGCAGCATCATTGCTAGATGTCACTAATTATTACACATTCAACCTTTAAAGGGATTTTTTTTTTACTGTCTGTTCTCTTATTAGTCTATCACTAATTTTATGTAGGCCCCTGATTTAAAACAAAGTGTAAAAACATATCTACACCTTTGCACACTCGACACAAGAGGATGAATGTTCAGTTGATCACTAAATTTATGATGTTGTTTATTTTCAGCCTTCTCCAGTGCCATTTTTATTTTAAAGGTTTAGTGTGTAATATTTAGTGGTGGTGAAAACAAATGTGGAAAAAACATGAAAGTCATAAAAACATAAAAAGCCCTCTTTAGAGCCAGTATTTATTTATTTTTTTACCATTCTGACCTTTTTTTTAAAAAAAAAAAAAGGATATTAATTGTGGTCTACATTCCAACATAATAGGTGACAGTAATGCACCGTAACGCTGGAAACCACCTGTCATAAAACTGAAAATGTGTTCCAAAAGTGTTCTAAGCTACTGTAGAAAAAGGCTTCACTCCTTCTGTAGATATAAGCAGCTATCGTAAGTTAACGCTAATTCATATTTTCCCTCATGAAAACATAATTATGAATATTTTATTCCATTTCGGCAGTTAGATCCTCCTAAATTCCCCTACATCTTTCATACCGAAGTCCACAAATGTCATTTTGTTTTCTAGTTTTCACTCTGACTTGATGCTGTGGAAAGTAATAGGTCAAGGATCTCATTTTGCCAGATAAAACTTCACACTGCTTTGTGTTTCCATATACTTCCAGCTTTACCTCTAGTCAGTACTGGGTTCAGTTTACTTTAGGTTGCAGAACTGTGTGAATGCCACATTCATTCACGCTGTTACATGCCTTAATAATGTAAGACAGTGTTGAAGCATTTCAAACATATTACACGTTAAGTAACCCTAAGCAACCACAGCCATGCTCCGCATCAAATGAAGTGCTTCGCTGTCCTTAAACTGTTTTTTGTGGACATGGAAAGATTATATAAGAGAAAAGATGTAGGAGGGGAATCAAAGAAAAGCTATGGAAAAAAAGTGGCAATTTTATTTTTAGAGAGCAAACAGAGAAGGTAGATCAGGGATATGATTCAGTGAAGAAAGGTTGTAATACTTTTCACAGATCAAGAACAAGATATTTCAGACTCCAGTACATCCACAGAATGATGAATAATGTTGAATTGCAGCAAGTCTGACTCAATGCATTACTCATCCAAAATGATTGTTGATTTGGCCTTTTGTATAATTTATATCAAGGTTTTCTAACCATATATGCTATTTCTCAGGTTTTATATTTATAGGGAGCTTCTGCAGACTTGCTGTTCAGCTCCACTTGTGCAGAGTTGACAGGAACTGATTTTTTGAAGAGTTTTTAAACCACTAGTCACCTTAACCGGTATTTTAAGAGTGAAGTGATTTCTGCTGAGAGTCCCCAAATGTCTCGGGCCAACTGCTGATGGCGGTGAAACAGTGTGACCTTCAGTTGATCACCACTAGCAGTATAAAGACTGCATAAGAAAGGCAAACAATTACAGTTACAATAGTTTTCAAGAACTCGATGTTGCCATTGTGCATTGCGCACGGATATATGTATAATATCAACATTTGTGGACCATAAATGTATTTCATATCAACATTTAGATATGTGTAGATATAGTATTTACCTGCTTTATGACCTTTTTGCCTTTTCTGAATAAGCAGAAGGTGGTTGGTGCGGATAGGACATATACAAAGTCCAACAGAAACTAGAGTTTGCATCCTGTAAAAGATTTTGGTTTGGTTTAAATATTACTAAATACGTTGCGAGCCTTTTTTTTATTACAATTTTTTTTTTCAGGTTTATGCAACAAACACGCTTTGGTTAGGATTAGGAAATAGACGGTTTGTGGATTATCTTAAATCTTACCAAATCATTCATTCTTTATAATGTTTTTGTGGCCATTTTCTCTATTAAATCAAGCCATGGTGTCTTTCCTAAACCTAACCATACAAATCTTTAAACGAGTGTCATTTCTGAGACACACAGTTGAAAAGCACCACGATGGTGGTTAAATGGATGGTTAAACACTATACTCCAGGTGGTATACATATTTTTGGTTCGTAAATGCAGACATTATACTTATCCTTTCTTTGCAGAAAAGTACAATGGCACCATTTTCTGGTGACTGGGTCGCTGTCAATGTAGATGTTGCTGCCTGTAAACTGTATTAGTGCAAAAGTTGAAATTTAGCTGCAAAATACTGTAATACTTGTAAACTCTTTTTTTCTTTCATGTCTCTGTTCAAAATTCCTTTCAGTTAACACTGTATAATGCGTTCAGGTACAGCAATTGATTCCAGCACAGTTAGAAATGGTACGAGGGTGCCTATACACCTCTCCAGGTGATATTCCCATCTTAAACCAGAAATCTACTTCTTCAACATTAGACTTCCTCTCCTTGTCTCCCCTGAGCCTCTCTGGATTGCATTGACTTTCTTCACTATCTTCTTTTTTTTTTTTTTAAACAAGAGAAGCAGAAGTAACTTTCTCTCAGAGTCGAGAGAGGCCAGATCTGAATCTGTCTGGCCCATGCTGAGTGATTTACCTCCTCATTGTACGCTTCTGTATGACTGTATCCATGTTTTGTGTTTTTTTTTCCATGACCCTCAATGTAAAGGTGAAGCACTTCCAACTTAAAAGTCAATAGTTTTTAAAGTGCTCTTGTGCCCTTCAAATAGACAGCAAACAACTCTGTTTCCAAGATTAGTTTCTTTCTCTCCCTTTGTCTCCCTTCCTTGCACATACATACTTCATCCACATATTGTCTGTCTGTATAGTTTTTTTATGCCTCTGTGCTTGTGAAGAAAGTTCTTAAAATTTGGCACGAGCATTTGCTCGGATTCAAGGGTGAACTGATGAGATTTTGGAAGCCAAATGTCATAGATCAAGGTTGTTGTGACCTCATGCCTGTCCACTATTATATCGCTATATCTCAGGAACGCCTTGACGGGAACATCAGGAATGCCTGGAGGTTATTTCAATACATCTGGACGCAAATGTACATTTGGACTCAAGGATGAACTGATTAGATTTTGGTGGTCAAAGGTCAAAGTCGGGATGTCAGAAAATATGATTTTTGGCCATAACTCAAGAATTCATATGCTTAAGTATGACAAAATTTCACAACAAATGTGTAAGGGGATAAAAGCTTAACGTGATGAGATTTTAGATCCAGAAGGTCACTCTGGTGAATATCATATCTAGGGAACGTCTTGAGGAAATGTCTTGAAATTTATCAGAAATGTTCACTTCGACTCAGGGAAAGAGTGGTAGATATCAGTGGTCTAAGGTAAAAGGTCAAGGTTATTATGATGTCATCTCCATCCCGTTCTTTGAGAGCACAGTATCTTCAGAACGCCTGGAAGGGATTTCATTTCCATCTGGCTTAAATGTACAATTGGACTCAAGCATGACCTGATTAGATTTTGATGGTCAGAGGTCGTAACAGAAATGATAACGCGATGACATTTTATATCGATAAGATTAATGGGTAACTTCACTGTGACATCATAATATTCCGTCCCGTGTTCACCACCATACCCCTCCGTAAAACCAGTGTGTAAGTGCAGACGCCGTGTTTCTCACTGGAATCACACGTGCTAGTGACAACTGCCATTTCACCCAAAAAAATACATTAAATACCTTTTGTTAAATTGCTTCAAAGTCTTCACTACATATGCTATACGTGGTAGACGTCGATGTTATCTGCAACTTGTCTGGTTGGCGGAGGCATACAACCGCAAGGCAGTAAATGTAGTTTGTGAATTATACGCATACTACATTCTCATATTAAACCCAGAATTTGTTGGTCAGTCACATAGTTTTCCTCTTCATCTTTATCATTTTCTTTTACTTTTCTCTCTCCCCAGGTCTCTAGGTTCAAAATTTTTTTTTCTTTCTCACCTTTTCTCCCACTCATCCTCTTTGTTTTGACGTCCTGTAGTTGGCTGTTTTCCCTTGGATCTTCCCTCAGTCATAAATCACTGTCACCCCACTTCTAGGAGTGGGAAACCAGCTGCCAGCATCAACAATTCTTTGTGTGCGCGAGTGCATGTGTGTGCAGAGAGAGGGAGAGAAACAAATAGATCTAGAGAGAATATTTCAAAGTGTTCACCATCTCAGTGAGTATGCATTTCACTGGGTTTGTTTGTGAACCCTTCATCTTTCAGTATATCTACACACCTCCATGTAGTGAATATGTGTATGTGTTTTTGTATGCTTAGATGCCCTTGACCAAAACTGAGGGATGAGGCTCGCCGGACTGTATCTGCTATGAAAATTAATGCCAGGGGGGTTACATAGAGCGGGCTTTGCATTGTAGCAGCAGTCGCACACTGTGGGGGAAAAAAGAAAGACGGAAATATAGAAGAAAGAAAAAAAAAACATGCATAGGATATGAACATGTTCACACCAGCGTATGCACACATCCAAAAGTCTCACACAAAAGATGACTAAATCATAAGGACATGAAAGAGGCATACCCAACAGTGGTCTTAATTTTTCAAAAGCTTAACCAAATGCGATGTTAGCACCTTTAAATGGCCCAGTTTTTTCACCGCCCGCACTCAGTAAAACACAGAGAAGCCTGCAAAAAAAAAAAAAACACAATATAGATACATAGGAACATTGACACATACCGCATACATTTGCTTCACGTAGACACACAGATGCATTATTCGTCAGATATTTTTATGATTAACTGATCGGGTCTGAATGGCATAGTTGGTGATGCGTTTCGGTTGCTGCTTTATCTAAAACCCATGGAATGTCATGAGAATTAACACCTAACCCTCACATTTGAGAAGCTTTAACCTGCAAAATGTTGCACGCTTTGCTTGAACAATGACTTGGTCGAATAGAAGGGCACTTCAAACCCCATGAAATACATTTTCGAAGTTCTGCACATTTTGCATTTTCAACTGCTCCAAAATTGAATGGGTTCATACTTGGCCCATGCCCTACCCTTCCACCAAATATTCTGAAAATGGACACAGCATTTCTTTTTTTTCTCAGATTTTCTTTTCTTTTTCATTCTAACAGTCAGCAACAAATATTTGCAACCGAAAAATATAGAGAATAGTCGTAACTGAAGCAGCAAAGCCTACTTTTTAAGTCGCTTGTATGGACCAGTATCTAAAACCTTTAGATTATCCTCCCAGAATGCATCAACATGCATGCATTTTTTTTTATCAGTTTGCAACATTTTGTTTTTAATTTTTGCTCTCCAAGTCTAAAGCAAAATAACCCTGATGGTATCGAGGGTTGTGTTTTTTGTTTTTTTTTCCAGATTCCTCTGTTCACACATTGAGTCCCTGCTTTTGTATCAAACTGCTTCACGGATTTCAGGTGTAAAGGTATGACGTGTCACTGACCCTTCTGATTTGTGTTCCAGTGAGGTTTTCCCTCATGGTCTACCCGAGGAGTTCACTCTAATCTTCACTGTGGCGTTGAAGAAGTCTGCCCTGAGGGACACCGTCTACCTCTTTCAGATATCTGATCAGCAGGGATACCCACAGGTGCAGCTCACTGTCACTCGATGCTTGAAATACACTCTTCTCTGGCACTTCCTCTCCATTCCTACTTTAAATCCATCCTCGTCTGATTGTCAACTCTCTCCTTTTCCTCATTGCCTGCTTCCTCAATTAATGTCCTTCCATCATTCATACGCTCCTTCTATTCTCTCTCTCTCTTACCCAGCATTCTCTCTTACCTTTTATTCATCACACCCTTTGTCTATTCATTCTTGCTGCTGCTCAACTCTGTTTTGCATAGTCATCCATTTCCCCCCTTTGATTTTTTTTCCTCTGGTGAAAAGCTTTTCAATTCTCCCCCCTTTTCCCTTTTCATTCCACGTGCCTTTTGTCTTCCCTTATTCTTCATCTGACCCCCCCACCCCCTCTCCCACTCTATGTCTCTCCGTCACCATCCTCGATCATATTCCAGTCTCCTCTTTCATTCACCTTCATTGTTATTCATGTGTGTTCCATGATGAAGCACTGGAGTCCCTCTGAGTCCCCCATAATCACTGCAAGTCTGAGGCCAGATTTAAATACTCAATGTGTATGATGGATGGAGGCCAGGTCACCTCATTAGAAGTGATTGATTGGCTATACGGCTCGTGTGTGTAATTAATACCGCATCCATTTTACCTCATCTGTGCTACCGTGTTCAACGCCTTTTTTATGTAATGGTCGCGTGTACGTATTACACTTTGTTGAAGCCACCGTCGGTCAGACAAGTTGAGATACAGTTGGTATTTTGAGCATTTAGTCTTCAAAATGAGGTGGAAGTAAAAAAGGAAGGGATAAGAAACACATAATAGAAAAGAGGTGATAAAACTGATAAAAGGCAGTTCAGGAAATGATTGCACTTATTAAAATTCAAAACAAAAAATAATGACATGAATCAACTAAAACAAGAATAGTTCGATGTAAAATGTGATAGAATTAAAGATTTAAAATGCCCGAAGGATTAAAAGTGAAGTTAGTTTAAAATCTTTCGACGGTTTATTCCAAGTCACAGATGCACAGCAACTAAAACTTGATTTTACAGTCTCGTTAAAAACAGCCAGCACCTGCAAAACAATCTTTTTTTTTTTTCTGATGAGGTCCCACATTAAAAGATGGAAATTAAGTTATGGAGGGGAGTAAAAACCAGTAAGGGTTTTATAAATAACACGTTGTACCGCGCGGGAGGATCCTTATCCTACAACACACAGTGATGAGTATTTTAATTATCACTGGTAATAAATCTTAGTGTAGAGTCACGTACAGTCCACCTACTGTAGCTTAAGAGTCGCAGCTGAAGCACACACGTGTAAAATATCCTCATAATCCTGATTTGAAAGTTGCCTCAATAAGGATTTTTCTAGAGTGCAGAGGAATACATGTTTTATTCCTATAAAAGAAAGCTGTATTTTCTTAATTTTGTCACCAGTTCGGTCGCATGATATTTAAAACTTACCTTCTGTAAGATTATCACCACATTATCACAGTGATAAAGCTGTAATATGTATCATTTCCATATTAAAATGTCTAAAAATGACTTTAACAGTACTAACATCAACAGTACTTGTGGCTATTTATTAATTGAATTAAATGACTTAACGTGAATATGTCACTAAATGTAATGAGAATAATATTTTTAAATATTACCTCATCTGTAAACATGCTTTCTGCCTGAGTCACGTAGGATAGATTTTCATCAGCACTGGTGTGGAAACAAATCCCATGATCCCACACTGCTTCACCACATCATCTTCTTATAATTGTTTTGATCAAGAGATCCCTTGTGGCTGAAATGACATACTGTGCGCTTAAGTTTACAATTATTTTAAATCAGCATTGTTCACATTTCCACCCACATCCCAGCTCTCTGTGGAACTCAACAGCGCCGAAGGCACCCTGTCCCTGCGGGCTCTGGGAGCGGACCCTGCAGCCGATCTGGTGAGCTGCGTTTTCAGCGGGGAAGGGGTTGAGTCCCTGATGGACCTGCGTTGGCATAAGGTCGCCCTCAGCGTGCAACAGGGAGCAGCTTCCCTCCACGTGGACTGCAGCTCCATTGAGACCAAGCCCCTGGAGCTCCGTGGAGTTCTGCCCATTGATGGACACACCCTGCTGGGCATCCGGGCCTCTGATGCTGGGCCTGTGCAGGTATGGATCGATGGAGAAATATAAAAAAAAAAAAAAAAAAGAAAATAAGAGGAGAGTCAGTGTGAGGTTTTGATTAAATAGACAGTGTGTGACTTCTCTGTAACGTTTGTGATCAAGGTTAAGCTTCGCACAGAAAATGTCATTTAAACTGATTCTTTCAAAGTGTAGGGAACTTGAACTTGGTGGTAACACTTTATATTAAGGCACTCTTAATAAGTGTTAGTTAATAGATAATAAGATGTAATAGATATAAGATGCTTATTAACATTGTAATGCATTAACCTTAAAGAGACATTGTTCTCACTTTAGATCCAGTAGCAGCAAAAAGTTAACTGAATAAGTGCATAAATACATAGTAAAATATGCATGTTTTAATAAATCAGTAAATCGTTTAGTAAAGGTTTAACCACAACATAAAAGGTGAGTTAAACTCAATAAATGTCTTTGCAATGCTATTATGAACAATTACACAAAACTCAGAATTCCCTTTATTAATGTTCTGAAGCAGTCTGTAAACAGTTAATTGGTAAATGTCTTATAATCTAATAATAAACATGTTTTGATGACCACACAATGCTGTTATTAAGCATCTTATAAATACTTATATGTGCCTTATTACCTATTAATGTATTACAAACACCTTCAGATAAAACGTTAGCAGCTTGGTTTGTATTAGGAACAACTTACACAACTGGTTTTAACCACAATATTGCCTTAATGGGAGAGAATCACATATTAGTGCTTTGCTATCATGTAACTTGTTACACCCTTAACATATAGAATTGTAATACTATTTTCAGACCCCCTACTTACACTTTGTGCGTGTGTTTTAACCCATATGCTATGCCCCTGAGGTGATGTTCTCTTTGAGGCAATTTCATTCAGTCTTGATTAAAAAACAGGCGGACTACCTGGGAGAAGCCTGCAGTGAGCCAGGACTATTAACGCCGAATAGATCCAGTAATCCAAGCACTTAGTTTGACGATCAATTAACTGGCTTAGTTAGGATGCAGGCCAGGTCGTTTGTTAGCGTCGGGCTTGATGTGTTGCGTGCACGCACACACACAAACGCGTTATGCGCACACGTCAACCTCCAGACAAAGTGTTCCTAATACTTTGCAGAAATGAGAAATTAATTGGTTCTCAATTGTGTTCACTACCTCATTTAAACTTTATTTACATGACTGAATTAACCAAAGAGAAAGCCTACGGTGACCTGTGTGTGGATGTCTTCTTCTTCTTCTATGCCCCCCCCCCCTCAGATGGACGTGCAGCAGGTGATGCTGTACTGTGACCCCTCCCTCGCCATTCAGGAGGCCTGCTGTGAGATACCCGGCGCTCGGGTGAGTCCAGCAACCTTCTCTGTTTATTCTGTCACATTTGTTGCAGCTACAAAAGTCATAATCATTTGGTGGAAAGCTTTTGCTGTCCGACAGCTAAAGGAAAAAGCTGAGTTTGCATCGTAAAGAATGAATCGGCTGTTGAGGCTTAATCAGTAAAACCTTGTCTTTATGGTGTATTACACCTTTTACATGGTCACAAAGAAAGAAGAAAAACCTGCCTGACTTTCATTTTGATATGCAGGGAGAGTCCTTAATGTATTGCACTCCAACAATTACTTGGCTTAGGCTTCCACAGATATGAAAAAAAATCCTGACTTATTATGCTGCTTAGCAAAATATTCTTCAGAGGAGTTGTTTAACGCAGCGTATTATGTATGCAAACTGACAACTGTTTACAGTAATTCCATTGTGTTCAATTATATCACATCTAATGCAGTTTGCCAATATTGTTTGTACTCTGAAAGTGTGCCTAAATGCCTAATTGAAAATATCACATGCTCTCTCTCGCAGCCTCAGAAGTACCATTTTCTACCCGCCTTCTGTTTTTTTTTTTTTTGTTGTTGTTTTTTTTTTTTACTTGCTCCTCTACCTCGTCTCTTAATCTCTATTTTTGTGTACTTATTGTTTGCAGGCTTCAGACAAATGAATTATCAAACAGAAAACAGATTCATTGGACTTAAATACAACGGCGTGTTTGTACTGACAGGCAAAAACAGAGCGAGTGATTTCTCAGGTATGGGAGGAATTGCAAACAGCCTGTTCTTGGGTTTATTTCTGAGCTGAAGGTATTTTTGTGCTCAGCCAACTTTTTGTCAAAATCCTCCAGGGTGTCTGCGCTTATGTGTCTGCGTGTACATGGATATGTGTCTTTTTCATTACCTCCAGCTAGGAGGTTACGCGATCATTCGTGTTTGTCTGTGTGTCTGGCTGATCAGGGCTATAAAAAAAAACTGCAGCGTAGATTTTTATGAAACTTGTTGGAACGGTAGGACACGGACCGAGGGCGAACCCATTACATTTTTTGGAACAGAGCCTAAAAAAAAAGATTATGAAGTAAACTTTTACTTTTTTACTAACATTTATTTTATGTAGTAAGGTACACTTTCCAGTGTACTTTCTAAACTGGCCCACTTTATGTTTAGAAAAGTATACTTCAAGTGTGTGAGTAAACAACTAGTTTGTATTCAAGTTTTATTTTGAACTGCAACTATACTGCGAACTATACTTTAAGTAGGTTTTCTTCTTTTGTCCTCATGTCCCCCATATTGAGACGGCGTCCCACATTTTGGGGGAGTCATACTGCATTTTCTTCTGAAGGTTGTAATAATCTGCTGTTTTGCTGATACAAATAACTTTGGATTGTCTTCACTAGACGTATATATATATATGTGTGTGTGTGTCTGTGTAGCTGATGCACATGATAATGGTGTTTCAGAAATGGTTTGTGGTCGTCACAATGGTCCTCTAGTGTAAAAGTTGGAAATGCTACTATTTCAGTATTTGTGTTTTTCTACATAATGTATTGAATGCATTTTGTTATTGTCACATTTTCTCACGCCGTTATAAATTGCTGTAATTATTTAACCACTTTGGAGAATTTGAAACAAAATGATCAGTTTTGAAGGGTTCTTACTCTGAATTTCTACAATTTATTTAATTTTTTTTTTTTTCCCAGAGCTGTACACTTCTAGCAGTTGTTGATAAAAAAAAAAAAAATATTGTTATTACTTCTATTATTATGATAATGTACAGTTTGTAATTGCTCAATAATTTACAAGAATAAAAAAAAAAAAGTAACATTAAAATGCATCGCTTCACTGAGCGGTTACATTTGAATATCACGGCAGCACACAGCAACGTTCCCTTAGATGCGGGACACACACAATGGGTCGTGTTTTTTTTGAAAGGAGAAAGTGATGTGGGAGACAACACCGCGGCAGTAAAAGCTCTAAAGTGTGTGATGAGGAAATATGACCCTGAATACATTAAATTTGAATTCATAATGACAAGTGCTGATGAGCAGAATATTTATTTTGGTCATTAACGCTGACAGCTGACACATATTTACAGTTTTTTTTTTTTGTCATATATTTTGGAAGGTGGTCCTGTGACAAAACCCTGCTTCAGAGAAACCCTGCTTTAGTCAAAAGTGTGGTCAACTTTGAGTAAACCACTTTTCAGTAAACTATGCCGTTGGTTTGCTAGTTATATACTTCTAGCTCACTTTAGAGCAGTCATGAGTCATATCAGAGTTGTAGCTAATAATTTATGTATCAAAGTACAAGTAGGCCACATAAAAAGTACACTGAAAGCATACTCTTATATTTTAAGTACACTAATAGTGCACTTTACTGGATTGCGGGGCCTTCATGTAGGTATGTGCTCTCAGAGTGCACATCTAGTTTCAAAATGGGAGGGATATAAATAGCGTGAGCAGTTCCTTCAGACGTTTGAATGTGCAGAATTCTTAAAAGAAAGGACAGGGTCCTGTAAAATTGATCAGGAAGTTTGAAGAAGGAAACATCTTGTGTTTTGCTCAAGGCGTGTGTGCTGCAGGGCTCCCTCCGAGCTGCATTTAGATTTGAAATGAGGAGCGGAGGAGCATGCGTGCACTCACATACACAATCACCTGCTCACACACCCATGAAGGATGCTGAGTCTTAAAGCTGCAGGAGCCGAAATCAGGGGAAAAAAAACAACAACAACAAAAAAAAAAACGCCAGAATTTGAAAATAAATACCCTTCCATCTGCAGCTCTCTCCTCTCGGTCCGAAAGAGCAAATATAAACGCAGATGACCTGGTGATGTTTTAACGTCGCGATGGAAAAGAAAAGACGCTTTTCCAAGCTTCTGTGTCGAGTGGTAGAGGAAATCTTAACAGGAATCTGTTATTACCCCTGTCAGTCACGTATTTAACCTCCTACCTGAAAGTGTCTGTGATTAGCAACGGGGGTAGATTTTTCACAGCCTCGAAAACAGTCCACACAAGTGGGTAGATTTCTCGCTTCACGTCAGACCACTTGAATTACAATAAGCTGAAAGATAATAATAGAACAGAACATCTAGTTGTCACGTAGCTTTGATGCTGGTCTGAATGCCATGGTGCATTATATTGTTCCGTGGTACATACATATGTGCTGCACTGTCAGCAAGTGAATTTCAAGAAATGGTCACTTGGTTTTGGCATTATGGATTATTTAGTTCTGATCCACATGTCAAAATGCATTTTCATGAAATACACTTTTATTTGAAATTGATCAATGTTAGATTGACCCTGTATTTGATGAGAAAACAAACGTTTTGACGTGCTCCATTCAAGGTTCATCATTATTTCTAGATCGTGAACAGGACAAAACATACTGGTGTGTAATACTCCATAAACAGACAATAGTGAATCTTTGTACATGACTTTAAATGAATGGAATATTTCACTGCTTTATACTCCACTGTCTGTTTGTATCAGGTTTGTCAGTTTTATGTCAGCTAACCCGCCAAAGGCAGGTTCATGTCAAATGTTACCATCGTGTTGAAGTAGAATGATGGCTTTCAGGTTAAAAAAAAAAATCACAGAATGGTATTAAATTTGGTCTAAAATCTTGATTGCAGTGCCCGCCAGATGCTCCCAAGAGCCGCCGTGCTGCCGAGAACGACCTGTTGGATAACACTTTTAACCAGGTAAGCTGACGCACCATGCACGCGCGCATGAAAAAAAAAGACATTTTAATATTCACGTATGATTAAACGAACTAAATACAGAAACGCTTTTTTTTTTTTTTTTTCGTAAAAAATCACTGGCAAGCACTTTGGTCCATTAGCAGATTGTATTTGGGAGAAACTGACTTGTGCAAATATTTGAGCTTCTATCATGAAATACCACAGCACATGTCTTTCATCAGGCGCGGACTCAGCCCACACAAACACAGGCAAACAGCTGGCTTCAAACTGCTTTGTGCTTGAGACAGTCTGAGTCGTCTGAGAGCCTTTACTGGCAGGCGAACGCTGGCCGGTCGGACTTATAGCAATAGTTCTTGAAACTCTCTGTGGAAAACATTTTTTTCTACCCTGCTACAGTTTTCAGCTCATCTGAGTTTTACATGGCTTCAGTTCAGTTAAGGCTGCTGGTAGCAATCGCTCTAAGTGTCCGCAGGCAATGTCGAATGCCTGACAACTAGAGCCTTATGCAACGGCAGTTCTTCCACAAATTCCCTCTGTGTTTTTTTTTTCATGGCTGCTTTAGTGAGCTGCCTGATACATGAAGTTCTTCCAGTATAACATAAAGGCAATTTATTTTTGTTTCCACACCCGCTTGTTTCATCATTCATGTTAATGGGATCTATATCCAATTATCTATTCATTAGGGCCTGGTGTTTGTCTCGTGGAGAGCTGGTGTTAACTTAGAGCTCTGGCAGGCCACAGAACGCAGTAATCAATCCCATAGATGGTCCCAGGCAGACGCAGCTACAATAGCTCAAGCATGCCATGTCTCTCTGTTTCTATTCTGTTCATATCTTATTTCTCCGTCTCACACACACACACACACATAGCCTGCATGCTCTGACTCACTCAGTTTCTATTCTCATCTGTACGTTAGCTTTGTACGCAGTAAATGAACTATGAAATCTAAAATTCCAGTGTGCCGGCCAGATGTTACCAAACTATAGCGCTGTTTTTATTAAACTAAGCCTGCCTGAGTGACAGCGTGTTTAACGCATACGTGGAATGCTGTGTTTCGCGCATGTGGGACAAATTGTTGCTGTGGTGGAGGAAGCACCGGTTAAACTGGGGTCAGCTGCTCTACATTACTCCATATTTCTATCAATATTGACATATTTAAAGTACAGTAGACATCGTTCTGTTTTTGGCCATGTTAAACGATCTGTCTTTGTAGCTTCTAGCGCACGTGGCCTGCCGAGTTGATCTTTTGGGGTTTCTGTTGATTGAATGAAACGTATGTTTTTCCTGACAGATCCTACTGTACTTTTGTTTGAGAAATTACCATAACAACGCCGTCCAAATACATTTGTACTGTAAATATTTCATGAAGTTTAACATTTTACCGTCTCAGTGAGCAGGTGGTCGTGTTAGCCCCTCGTGCTTCGACCGCCTCCACCCTCTTCAAGTTCAAATATATGATACGGCCAAAACAAAAACTCAAGACAGAACGGTAGTCCATAAACCATGTCCATAAGCCATGTCACAGTGGCTATGTCCACTTCTTTTATACAGTCCAGGGTTAGGGTTTGTGGTAACAGAATCAGAGTTAGGATGATGAATACATCAAAAAACAGAAAGTTGACTCTGAATGTTTCATTTTTAACCAAAAGTGGACATTTCAATATGTTGTCACAAGTGTTGATTTATATGATATGCCAGGAGAGTAATGTGGTGTTTGGTGAATACAATATCAGCAATAAGAGACAGTTTTTGACCAAGTGTGCTAACTCTGCCACCTACTTGTTTTCCAATTGAAATGCCAGGCAGAATATGTTTTGTTTTTTTTTCGACCATCCAAGAATCAACAATCAGTGTTATCTGCATGCTGTCGCACAGGCTTGCAAAACAAAGCAGGTCCTTCTCTGATGAAAAAAGGGCAGTGTGTTTCATCGGTGACTTGCGCATCGGTGCATATGTGACGAGTTTACATCACAATAACCTCTGAGTACATTAGATTGACACATACAGCGGTGAAAAAGTCTACATTTTTTAGCAGAAAGTTCTTGACCCAAGTCTTCAGTGCTAGAAAATAGCCTATTGTAAAGCTATCTGCCATGTCTGCCAAATTCATGTACTTTAAACATAATTCAGTGCTGTGTGTTTGATGTTTCAAGTCTATTCTCCATTGCGTGGCCCTCCGCTTGCTTTAAGCCAGTATGTAAGTCTGTCAGAATTAGGTTTGAATCAAAAAGGAGTTTGTGTAGTTTTTTTTTTTTTTTTGCGACTAGCAGTTAATGCCTTCCTGAGGTACAAGTTGTTTCTTCAACCTGTTCTTTCTTGCTTTCAGCAGAGCATGAAGCTAAAAGGTCATCTAGTCCTCATAAGACTCCTTTGTGTCCTGTTTCTCCAATCTCCGTGTGTTTCTCCTTGACTTTTCACAATGAAGTCTAAAACCAGCTGTAGGTTATCTTCCGCTACTTTAAACAGACAAAGCTTTTCAGACCGGTCTATTTTCGTAGTTGTTGACTTTTTTTTGGTCTGATTTGCAACTCAGTGCACAGCAGGGTCCGTCTCTTCAGTTGCTTCAGGGCTCATGAGGTACTGCACTTCTTTTCCTCATCCTCTTTCATCTCTCTTTTTTTTTTTTTTTTCCCCCACTGAGAATAAAGAATAACTGTTAATGGCCCGTGTGTGAAACCAAGATGGCCCTCATTTCTGCTTTCTTTGTTGTGTATCTGATGCAATGGATGGTAATGGCATCTGAGTTCACTGGGATGCTCTGCACATGCAACAGGAAAACAACAGCTTGCCTATGCCAAAGATGTCATGTGATGTTGATATACCGGAGACATTCAGATGCAATCCCTGCCATTCCTGGAAACATCTTCAAGAGGTTCACTTTGACTTTAACTCTGAGCTGCCACAGAACTGCCAGTGTTTGGGAATATGAAGCGCTGCAGTATATGCTTAAAGCTTTGAGAAGGATATCGGAAATTTAGAGTTGTTTGAGCAATTTGAGCAAGAAGTGAGGCTAAAATGAAAAGTAGTTTACTGTGCTGCCAATCTGATGACAAGCATGCTAAATGACTTTTCAATGAATGGTCTTCAAAGCCGTTGGATACAGTGTGTGTGTGGATATTAGCCGAGGCAGTCTTGGCCATGAAACTGTCAGCATTAGTGTCTGAACAGAGACAGAAACCAATTGTGGACCAATGTGGAGCCAAAAATGGCTGCAATATTGAGGTCATGTTCAGATATACTGTAATTTAAAATTGTTT